>CM029559.1:5100044-5250216 GCA_017141385.1 Sogatella furcifera | reverse complement strand
CTCTTCAACTTCCATTAATAAAAAATACAATTTTATGATTCCTTATCAAGATTATAACCCTTATTGTTGAAAAATGGCGTTTTTTAGAAAATTTTTCCAATTATCTCAATAACCGTTAAAGTTACAAACTTGGAACTGGTTTCATTGAATTCCTCAGCTAATTTTACATAGGAATTGATTATTTTGGACCCTCAGTAAAGCCTCTAAAATATTAGAAAAATTAATATTTTTTGAAAAATCTCAATTTTCCGCCATTGTTATCTCAGTAACAAAGCGTTTTTGGGGATTGGTCCCATGGAACTTTTTTGTCTACTTGATGTAAGGAATCAGCCTGAGAAGTATTGCACATTCCTCCTGAAACACCCTGTATATCTATATTTGCTAGGATCGTTCATCACAGCTCTGATATGATCGCACCATGAAATAAAACAATCACAAATTCATTCAGTTTACAAAAACAAATAATTTGAAAATTTTGAATTTTTACTCACTTTTAAAAACTCTTTAAACGCAGTCTTCCTACCACTCTCAGTCCTCACCATATCCATAGCCACCGAGAAGTTATTAATGAAAGCACTGTAGATATCCAACACAATTGCCTTCGAGAAAGAAGCAACAAACACGTCACCAATTCTATGATCTCTATCCCAGTTGGCAACTGCCTCAGCCAGGGCAATCCTGAACAAGGTATGGCATTGGAGTATCTCTGGGAGACGGTGGAAGATTGTGGAGATCTTGGAAGCACTGAGGATCTGCGGACTGTGGTCTTCGAGGGCTTTTTTGTAGTCCTGTTGAGAGAGAAAACAGGTTAGAACCACTTTAACATAGCTGTAAATCTAAAGGCTTGAGTTAATGTTATCAAACGCTTTGATCAAATAAACAAACATATTTGAGAAATGTATTTTTTGCTATAGTTGAGTATCTGTGGACTGTGGTGTTAGGCTCTTTTGTAGTCCAGTTGAGAGAGAAAACATATTAGAACTTCTATAACATTACTGTGAATCTAAAGACTTGAATTAATGTTATCGAAAGCTTTGATCAAATCAAAAAACATTTGAGAAATTATTTTTTTTTGCTATTTTTGGGTCTGAGGATGTGTGGACTGTGATATTCTAAGGATTTTTTGTAGTCCTGTGGGGAGAGAAAACAGATTAGATAGCTGTAAATCTAAAGACTTGAGTTAATGTAATCAAAAGCTTTGATCAAATCAACAAACGTATTTGAGAAATGCACTTTTTGCTATAGTTGTATCTGGGGAGAGTGGTCTTCTAGAGCTTTTATGTGGTCCTGTTGAGAGAGGAAATAAATTAGTACTACTATAACACAGCTACAAACATAAGAGAATAAGAATCTATTCTGAAATCACATATGATGTATCACAATACATGGGATAAGAGACCAGCAAATAGATCTTTTGACATATAGTCTTGTCAAGTAAAGAAGGATTCCATCAAAATGACAGCACTTCAATGTTTCAGTCGAAATTGCAATAGTATAGTCTGTCCAAGCAAAGAAGACCCTCTGGCAAGATTGGAACATGACTCCAGCTTGGTCAATATTTGTTCAAGAATTATAAATGTGGTCTTTATAGTGGATCAAATTGTTTCCTACAATTTGAGATCAAATTGATAATTCTTGAACCAATATTGAACGAGTTGGAGTCATTTTCTCATCTTGCCAGAGGGTCTTCTTTGCTTAGACAGACTATACCACTCTTAGCATCTGTCTCTCTTCAAATCTCACTAGCGATGTTGGCAGAAGTGATTTTACACAAAAAGTTCCAGATCTGCGCATGCGTAGTTACTCTCTTGCTTCAATCTACCATTTTTAAGGAATGTCTTCTCTACTCGACAAGACTATACTATAAGGGTACTGTGATTTTCAATTTTAAAGCAAATATAAGCCTTATTTGTCATTAATACAGGGATATTTTGGCTGTAATTAACCGAAATTTCATAAAAATTTCCTCATTTTCTACTCACATAAACGAGTCGATGCAGAGATGCCAGATAGTTGTTTTCCGACTGAACAATGGCTGCCACAATGTGCCGCCTCTTCAGTTGTTGGGCGGTGAGGTGGGGCGGCGCCGGGGGCAGGCTGGGGGCGGCCAGGCGACGGTGGGTGAGGCCGGTTTCTTCTTCGACCTAGAAAAAAATTGGATTTTTTTCAATTTTGGAAATTATTTCACTTATTGAGTATAGTCTGTCCAAGCAAAGGAGACATTCTAGCAAGATGGGAAAATGACTCCAGCTCGGTCAATATTGGTTCAAAAATTATTCATTTGGTCTCAAATTGTACACAAAATTCTGTTCTACAACTTGAGATCAAATTTTCAATTTTGTACCAATATTGACCGAGCTGAAATCATTCTCCCATCTTGCCAGAATGTCTTCTTTGCTCGACCAGACTATATAAAATATTTTCACGTTTACTGGAGAACCGTTGACAAAGTGACTATTTCTATTCAAGAAGTATTCAAGAGGAAACCAATGAAAAAAAATTGATAAATTCTTAGTTTTAGATTGTTATAAATTGTAATTTACGTTATGGAATATCATAAATTTATATACGTATTAAACATACGATTGACTCATAGTGAATCAGTTTAGTGATTTTTCAGCGTAAAGTTTTTCAAATTGGTAAAATATTTTTCTTTTCAAGTTTAAAATTTTTTTTTCTCTGATTCATAATTTATTTTTCGCCATACTTGTATGTAATACACAACTTTCCAAGCTAGATTTGCATTTGGAAAATTGCCGTTTACAGGAGAATCAAAGATCAGCTGTTCTGAATGCGGGAATAACCATTTTGATGATTATTACAGCCTTAGTCATCATCACAATGATAATTATAGCACTGAAAATCTAGCACAGCTGTTTTTTCCAAACTCTGACGTATGAATAAACGAGTCAAATGAGCCGCCATGACAGTTCATTGTGTGTGTTTGTTTTGTGCTACTGCTAGAGTTGTGTTGAGGTTATGTTGGCTTCAGTTAATGTTTTCAGTTGTTTGAGGTTTTTAATAAATCCTTCTCAGTCTAGTATGACGAAAAAAATGTACATAACTCGTGAGCAAAAGTTTACAAACTCATTATTATTTTCCAAACTCGCGTACCGCTCGTTTGGAGAACATAATTATTTGTTTGTAAAACCGCCTTTTCCAAACTCATTCTGTAATATACTATTATTTCATTTATCAACCGTCAAAATTCGAAATTTTGAAATAGGCTGGATTGGAAGTTATGTGTTAAAGCAGTGCAATAATATCATAACCTCGTTTCGGACAACAGTAACTCAAAATTTCAAAAAATATTTCATCAAAAAAAATTTTTTTTTTTAATATAAACATCAAAATTTAGTTGGAGAGATCAATGGATCTCGCCTGCTATTTATACATTGGTCAATATTTGCAGTTACAGAAGCCCTTTGTCTATTTATATAGCAATAAATAAAGATTCCAATTAATTATTATTATAAATAGAAAAGGCGTTGCCTAGTTTTTTCTCCTGATTGGATTGTCTTGTATGAATAAAATAATAAAAATGATATAAATATAATATTATTATAGATTTATATATTATTATTGCTATAAGATTATATACAGAATATAAATTCTTTGTTTAAAAAAAATTGTTACCTCAGGCAACAAAGGCATCTTGGACCCACTCCCGCTTCGGTTATCATCTGACTGCGACCCTCTCCTAATCGAGAACCATCTGGAGAGACGTCCTGGAGGCTGAGGAGTGCTCGGCTGGGCCAGGGGATCCGGGGAAGCTCGTCGCCAAAGAGAGGATCTGGGCTTGTAGCGGTCTCCACTCCTGGAAAACGAACAGAGAATAAAGGATTTTCAATTAAAATTCTGGAAATCAAACATGGAATTATGAATATTGAATGAAAAGTATAAAAATTATGGTTATTGATGAAAATTGTGAACTGAATTAGTATGAAGTGTCTCTAACCGACTTTAGTTATAGTCTTTCCAAACAAAGAAGACCTTCTGGCAAGATGGGAAAATGACTCAAGCTCTATCAATATTGGTTCAAAAATTATCAACTTGATCTCAAATTGTAGGAAACAATTATATCTACAATATTAAGACCACATTTATAATATTTGAATTAATATTGATCGAGCTGGAGTCATTTTCCCATCTTGCCAGAGGGTCTTCTTTGCTTGGACAGACAATACTTATTAAAGCCTCGTTTTCATTAGTATTAAGTCGCATGGGCAATAGAAACACGTATATAGTAGTTGTATAGTAGTATAATAGTATGATGTATAATGTATAATGTATAATAGTAGTTGTACAGAGCAACGCACACTGGTCAGCTGATTTTTTATTTGTGTTGCTCCATACAAGGAGGTTTAGCCTCCTTGGTTGCTCCAAACAACTACATGTTTCTATATTATTTTATCATCATATCAACTGCAATATCAAAAGTCTACAGATTCTATCCAACAATTTGATATTCAAAGTTCTTTATAATTATTTAAAAACAAAACATATTTTTACGAAAAGTTAATTGAAAAAAAAATCGCTCCGGCAGCTGGCGGTCGGCAAGAGTGCATTTCAAATGCAATGTTTGTTCCAGTGGTAGAGAGCGTCTAATCGTTGAGATTAGATAAGCGACGTGCCTCTGCCAGCACCATTGTACTGGTGACCGGTTCCTCTGAATTCAATTTATGAGCCTCAAAAATCGCTTCCCGGTGGTTCGGAACCCACCTCAGTAGGTCCATTCATCATCACTAGGTCACTCATCATCATCCTTCCCATTACCCACGCACAGGCCCAAGAGCCCATGTGGGCATCACCCTCAAAAAAAAAATTGTATGATGACTCAAATCATATGATTTATAATGAGCTATTCAGGGTATGAATTCAAAGGTGCCGTTTTCGAAAAACCCATGAAAAACACAATTTTCGGCATATTATTCACAATTTTCTCCGCCATTTTTGATTGGAATTTTTCCGTTGCTGGCTCAAATTGTAGGGCATAATGAGGGTATTAAACACACCAATTTTCAAAACGATCAAGTTATTGGTCGATTTGTAGTGATTTTTCAAAATCTTCATCCCCTAATTTCACCCCCTACCCTTGGACCAATTTGGCTAGTTAACGAACTCGACCGAGATATTAACACTAATGATTTTTGTGCAAAATTTGGTCACTCTCCGACAAGCCCTTCGAGAGTTATCGTGTTATAACAACTTCTTATAACAAGAATCTGTACATATATAAATATATATATATAGAGATGTAGTAATTTGAACGGATATCAGATTCGTGTTCTGGGGGCTCGGAAACGTGTAAAAAATAAATCGCATAATATATTTGCGATTATCCGGTCAAGACCAATAGTGCATTATTTTTCAAATGAAATGCACTAGTATAAGAAATCAATCAGCTGCAAGGAAAATCCTGTACGCAGGTGAGAGTAGCTAACATGATTTAATACAAGTCATTGAGAATTTGAATATTATACGAATTGACATAACGAGTACTTGTTTTTTATAAATTAGAACAAGATGAATAATGTGAGAGTTGCTAACATGATTTAATGCAAGAAATCATTAAAATTTTAATGTTATATGAGCTGACATAAGTACTTAATGCAATTGAAAAATAAATGAAAATCAAACACCCTACATTGATAATGGGCCTAATGTGCCGAAACATGTCTGTGTTTTAATAATTTTAAAGTTTTTTAAAAGGGTGTTTGATTTTCATTTATTTTTCAATTATTTTAAACAGCCCTAAGTTTTAAAATTCAGTACTTAATGTACTTATGTATGTTTCTTGTTGCTGTGATATGTTTTCTGTCTTATTATCCGAGCCATTAACTATGTTTTGAACAGCTGTTGTTCTTGACTACAGCTTTAAACTAGAAATTGTGCTGTTTCTAAAACTGAAAGACTGATCTCAAATTAATTAAATGAATCAACTGAGGACTGAAACTGAAATAATATTAATATAACGATGCCGATGATGATGTTTGACAATAAGCTATTTTTGTATAACAAATTCTTGAGTTACTTGTTTTAGAATGAACAAGTGAGAGATGGATGACGTTACTTACTTGAGACTCTCGTCTCCTGAAGATAGTTCTTGATCTGACCCTGAACTTCTGTTAATGGTCTGTTCATGTGCGCACTCTTCCCATGATGTACAGTGAGGTTCATCTGCAAACAAAAAAAAAAAATATATAAATTTTGAAATTGAAGAATCTAAGAATCAACAATAATTAGAAACCTCAATTTTTCATGACAAAACAATTTTCACTCATGAATCATCACATGACAATCAATGTATATTTCTTTTCCTACAGATAGCTATAAAAGTGCATCTTTACACACTGAATAGTGTCTAAAATGGGCCATTCTCACACGAGTGTCTAAAATACTTTTTGCCATACTCGTATGTAATACACAACTTTCCAAGCTAGATTTGCGGTTGGAAAATTGCCGTTCACAGGAGAATCAAAGATCAGCTGTTCTGAATGCGGGAATGATAATTTTGATGATTATTACAGCACTAGTCATCATCACGATGATAATTACAGCACTGAAAATCTATCCCAGCTGTTTTTACCAAACTCTGACGTATGAATAAACGAGTCGAACAAGCCGCCATGACAGTTCACTGTGTGCGTTTGTTCTCTAGTGTTGTGTTGAGGTTATGTTGGCTTCAGTTGATGTTTTCAGTTGTTTGAGGTTTTAATAAATCCTTCTCAGTCTAATATGACGAAAAAAAATGTGGAAAAGTTTACAAACTCATAATTATTTTCCAAACTCGCGTACCGCTCGTTTGGAGAACATAATTATTCATTTGTAAAAACGCCTTTTCCACACTCATTATATAATATACTATAAAACTAAAAATATTTTACTCAATCATGGTTTTTTACGGATGTAGAATGGAAAGAAATGAAAAAAAGAAATGTTATTTCAAGTATAGTCTGTCCAAGCAAAGAAGACATCCAGATGGTCAAATGACTGCTCGTTCGATATTGGTTCAAATGTGGATCAGAATGTTTTCAACAATTTGATACAAAATTACGAAAATTTTCTACCAATTTTGAACAAGCTGGAGTCATTTTCCCATCTTGTCAGAATGTCTTCTTTGCTTGGACAGACTATATAGAAACTCAAACAAGAAACAATCTAGAAAATAGAAAACTCCTTACTTTTCTTGCGGATTTTTTCCAGAACCATTTTCAAATAATGTTAAACTTAATATAGAAAACTCACTGATGGAAATATTTATCAAAGAATCTAAACTTCGCACTTAATAAGTATCTAGTCAAGACTTTATTTTCACCACTTAATATCTTCATAGAGTATAACTCCATATCGAGAATATAATTCACTTTTGAAAAAAATTCACACCTGTATATTAAAATATTCAAGTTATTATGGATTTCTCACGATTAACTAAAAGTAAATATGAAGTCAATACATCTTTTCCACCACACAAAATCTCTATAAAGTTGAAACTAGAGGCATAATTCAATTTTAAATTAAACAACCTGAATATATGACAAATAAATACAGAGTTCTCAAAAAAATATCTCGAGAACAAAATTGAGTAAATATCAAGTCAATACATCGTTTCCACCACTTATAACCTTTATAGAGTTAAATTTGGAGGTATAATTCACTTTTAAACTAAATAACAACCGAAATAACTGACAAATAAATAGAGAATTTGAAGCAAACACAGAAGATACAACGCAGATGTGGTCCAACATTGTGAATGAAACTTTGAAATAAACAAAACTGAATGACAGAGATCTCTGGGAAACTGCAATGTGTAAGAAGTTATTAAAAGAAGTTAGGAGAAATAGTAGGAGATGAAGAAAGAGAGAAAATGTCAAGAGAAGGAAGACGAAGAAGAGGAGAGAGGAGAGGAGGAGGAGGAGGAGGAGTAGGAGGGAGGAGGGAGGTGGAGGAGGGGAGGGGAGGAGGAGGAGGAGGAGTGGAAGAGAGGAGGGGAGGAAGAAGGGGAGGAAGAGGAGGAGGAGGAGGAGGAGGAGGAGGAGGAGAGGAGAGTAGGAGGAGGAGGAGGAGGAGAGGGAGATGTAGGTAGTAGGAGGAGAAGGAGAGAGAGGAGAGGAGGAAGAGGAGGAGAAAAGGAGATGGGAGGAGGGGTGAGGGGAAAAGTAGAAGAAGAAAGCAAGAAGAAGGAGAAGAAGAAGAAGGAAAGAAGAAAGAAAGAAGAAGAATAAGATGAAGAAGAAGAAGAAAGCAAGAAAGAAAAAGAAGAAGATGAAAACAAAGATATTTGAATACGAATGGGAGAAGGAGAAGAAAAAAAGGAGAAAAATACTAGGAGGACTAGGAAAGAAAGAGAAGGAGGATGATAAGGGAGAGATGGTGAAGGAGGAGGAGGTGAAGGAGGAGGAGGAGGAGGGAAGGAGGAGAGGAGGAGAGGAAGGAGGAAGAGAGAGAGGTGAGGAGGAGGAGAGAGAAGAAAGGAAGTAGAAGAAAGAAGAAGAAGAAGAAGAAGAAGAGAAGTCGGAGAAATCAAGAAGTCAAGAAAGCAAGAAGAAGAAGAAGAAAAGAAGAAGAAGAAGAGAAGAAAGAAGAAGCAAGAAAAGAAGAAGAAGAAAGAAAGAAGAAGAAGAAGAAGAAGAAGGAGAAGAAGGAAGAAGAAGAAGAAGAAGAAGAAGAAGAAGAAGAAGAAGAAGAAGAAGAAGAAGAAGAAGAAGAAATCAAGAAGAAACAGGAAACAAAGATATTTGAGTACGAATGACCTCACATCTGTTAAGTTGCCAAATGTGAAGAATTTGGGAAACTTTAATGTGTGTGTGGGAGGGTAAGAATGTAGAAGATGAAAAAGAGGAAGAGGAAGAAGAAATACTCACAGAATCAAGAGAGAAAGAAACTATTGTATACATATTTTACAATAAATTAGAGTATTAAATGATCATACAATTTCTATATCATAGATAATCAATGAAAGGCAACCAATCTAATCGTGAACTCACAGAAAAAGAGACAGAAAATCAAGACGTTGATTAATAATAGTAGAAAAGAAGTAAATGAGAGAAACAAGAAATAAGAGTGAAAAGAAAATGACTAATAGAATAAAGAGAAGAAAAAAAAAATTAAATAAAGAGGAACAAAAAAGCAAAGTAAAAAGAAGTAACAGAAAAGAATAATAAAAAATAAGTAAGTCTCATAGTCATGACAAATGAGATTGGAATGTATTGGAAAATGACTCAGACCTGTCTACTTCAGAGTTATAGTCTGTCGAAGCAAAGAAGACATTCTGGCGAGATGGGAAAATTACTTCAGCTCGCTCAGTATTGGTTCAAAAATTACAAATTTGGTCTCAAATTGTAGGAAACATTCTGTTCTACAATTTGAAACCAAATTGATAATTTTTGAATCAATATTGAGCGAGCTGAAGACATTTTCCCATCTTGCCAGAATGTCTTCTTTGCTTGGACAGATTGTTTAAGTGACTAAGGAATTATGTCCTGAAAATTGATTATCCACACCTGACAATCTTTCAATTCTACTCCTCTTTCTCTAACTCCCTCCCTTACACACTCTCTCTCTCTCTCCTCTTTCTCTCACTCACACTCAATCCCTCCCTTACTCTTTCTATTATCCTTCTAACACCCTTTCTCTTTCACTTCATTTCTTGTCGTTGATTGCCCCGGTTCTTGAATTCTCCAATTTCATCATTCAATCTCTCTCTCTCTCTCTCTCTCTCCCTTTCTCTCTCTCTCTCTCTCTCTCTCTCTCTCTCTCTCTCTCTCTCTAGACAAGTGTTAATGGAAAGGATATACTTATCCTTCCCCAAGAATGGACATTTTCATGTCCAAACTACGCCTTTTCATTTAGATATTTTAATGCACAACAAGTAAGATTGCAAGCAAGTAACATATTGTTTGGATAATATTGTTCTAGGAAGTTTGCATTCATATGTAACCTCTCTCATTGAATAGATTATAGAATAACCTGTAAAAATTGTGGTGTAAGATATCGAATTTAGTGTGTAACTTGTAAAAATGATAGATTTAATAACAACTCTTGTAATCTATAAACTATGCATAAATATTTTGTTGCTACCTAAATGAATAAAGAAATCTAATCTAATATCTCTCTCTTTCATTCTCTCTCTCTCTCTCTTCCTCTCATTCTTTCATCTCTCTCATTCTTATCTTTCTCTATCTCTCTTCTCTCTCACAATCTTTTTCTCTTCATCATTCTCTCTCTCTCTCTCTCTCTCTCATATTCAATTATTATCGGACAATAATTTGAAGGCTACTCACTACTTATCAATAACAGAGCCGTCACGTCAGTATAGTTGGTCCAAGCAAAGAAGATATTCTGGCAAGATGGGAAAGTGACTCCAGCTCCTTCAGTATTGGTTCAAAAATAATGAATTTGGTCTCAAATAGTATAAAATACTCTGCTCTACAATTTGAGATTGAATTTATAATTTTTGAACTAAGATTCCGCTGCTTCCTACATTCAAAAGGCATATTATAGTCTGTCCAAGCACAGAAGACCCTCTGGCAAGATGGGAGAATGACTCAAGCTCGATCAATATTGGTTCAAAAATTATCAATTTGATCTCAAATTGTGGGAAAAAATTTGTTCTACTATGAAGACCACATTTATAATTCTTGAACAAATATTCAACAAGCTGGAGTCATTTCCCCATCTTGCCAGAGGGTCTTCTTTGCTTGGACAGACTATACCAGTGTCCTAATATTGAAGAGCAGAATATTTCCTACAATTTTAAAACAAATTGATAATTGCTGAACCAATATTGGGCGAGCTGGAGTAATTTTTCCCCATCTTGCCAGAATGTCTTCTTTGCTCGAACAGACTAGTGCCAACACTAAATTACCCTAAATAATGACATTGGCCGACACTGGACAACATAATAGAATACACTAAATAAATTACACTTGCCAAGTGACAGCCTAGCA
Source organism: Sogatella furcifera (assembly GCA_017141385.1). NCBI lineage: Eukaryota > Metazoa > Arthropoda > Insecta > Hemiptera > Delphacidae > Sogatella > Sogatella furcifera. Next base: position 5,239,267 of record CM029559.1, on the reverse strand, counting down.
CTACTGAGAATGTTTCCAACAGTGAGTTTAATAGTATAGTCTGTCCAAGCAAAGAAGACATTCTGGCGAGATGGGAAAATGACTCCAGCTCGGTCAATATTGGTTCAGGAAGTATCAATTTGGTCTCAAATCGTAGATCAGATTATTTCCTACAATTTGAGATTAAATTTATAATTTTTGAACAAGTATTGACCGAGCTGGAGTCATTTTCCCATCTTGCCAGAGGGTCTTCTTTGCTAGGACAGACTATACATCTCTATTGTGGTGTTGTTTTTGAAAACAGTTGTGTTTTGTTGTTTTGAAAGTGTTTCTTCTCTTGTCAAGATTGGAGGTCTTTGTTGTATTTGTTCTACTAGAAGAGGCGGCTCTATTCAAAGTAATAGTTAAGATAAGAGCCGAGAAAACTGAGAAGATAGAAGAAGCGAATGAAGAAGGGGGGGGAAGAAGAAGGAGAGGACAAGAATGACAAACAATAAGTTTACGAAAAAAGAATAGACTGCACTAAACAGCAGGAATAGAAGGTTGTCATGAAGAACAGTAGTGGACCAAGAATTGAACCTTGAGGTACCAAAGTATTTTCCTTCATCTATTTTTCTGGATACAATTTACTATGCAGCATCTGACTAATTTTTGTTTTGTATATAGTACGGGAGACGATAGCATTCTGCTCAACTATTCTAAAGGTTCATTACAAAATGTAATTGTTTCAATTTTTATCTATCAAATGCCTTTGTGAAATCTAAAACCTGCATAGGAGCTTGATGGTTTGGATGTGGAATTAATAATTTAAAAAAAAATTAAAATAATGTGATGATTAAATTAATTAATTTGGATTGAAATAAATAATTCAAATCAATAATGAAGCAAAAATAATTATGCGTGACAAAAATCTAAACTTCCCTTGAAAAATTTATAAAACTCCAGAAATTCCCAAAACTCACCCGCATGATGCTTACTTCCGGCGACATTCACACTAGTCGTCGACGCCCCCAAACCCGGCAACTTCCTCCAAAACGCGCTCCTCGTCTTGGCAGTCGGCGATCCGCGCTGTCGTGTCAACGAATTCGTACCTGTGGACGATCCACTGAAACCCGAGTCGAGACTAGCGGAGGCGCCACCTCCGTTCGGCGATCCCAAACACTCGCCGGTACATCGAGCCGCGTCACTGGTTGCGTTCTGGGAGCTGAGACAGTCGACGGTGCAAGTACCTGCGACCAAGGTAATTAGATTAAAACTAGTGCCAACACTAAATTACCCTAAATAATGACATTGGCTGACACTGGACAACATAACAGAATACACTATTAATAAATGACACTTTCCAAGTGACAGCTTAGCACTGCATAGAATGTTTGCAACAATGAGTTCAATAGCATAGTCTGTCCAAGAAAAGAAGACATTCTGGCAAGATGAGAAAATAATTCCAGCCCAGTCAATATTGGTTCAAAAATTATCAATTTGATCTCAAATACAGTAGGAAACAATTTGATCTACAATTTAAAACACATTTATAATTCTTGATTTAATATTGACTCAGTTGGAGTCATGGTCCCATCTTCCCGGAGGATCTTCTTTCCTTGGCCAGACTATGGATCTCCACCAATAAATCCATAATTATGCATATTTTTAACATTGTTATTCAATGCATTGTTCCATTCCTACCTGCAACTCCGTTGGACGCGTTCTGGGAGTTGAGACATTCTCCGTTGCATGTACCCGCGACACCGGTTGAACTGGTGGGATGGTGGTCTAGGGAGGAGGAGGAAGAGGGAGGCGAGGAGTTGGCGGGTGGCATCAGCATGGCTTCGACTGTCAGGTTGAGTTCGTCCAAGACCTGTGCGGACAAGACATTAAATTTATTTATTTATCTTATTATTTGAAAAATTATAAGACAGTTAATAGTTAATAAGTTGATGTGCAGTAGGACAGCAGGAGATGGTTGAAGATTCGACTCTAGCGCTCTTCAACATGTACTAATCCTGGACATTCAGTTTATGTTCACATGACAGAGGTATCGAAATTTGTAAAAATTTAAATAAAAATTCCAATATTCATTTTGGTTGAATAAATATACCAGAATTCTATTTTGGTTGCAAATAAAAATATACCAGAATAGAATGATAATAAAAATAAGTCTTCATACTACAACTAGACTCTGCCCAAGCAAAGCATGGCACGATTGTTAAAAAGTAGACTATATACCATCCAAATATAGTCTGTCCAAACAAAGAAGACCCTCTGGCAAGATGGGAGAAAGACTCAAGCTCGGTCAGTATTGGTTCAAAAATTATCAATTTGATCTCAAATTGAAGGAAACAATTTGATCTACTAATAAGACCACATTTATAATTCTTGAACTAATATTGACCAAGCTGGAGTCATTTTCCTATCCTGCCAGAGGGTCTTCTTTCTTTGAACAGACTATACTCTATAGATATTCAAGTTTTGTGATTGTTGAGGTTATCTATGGTTTTTGATCATGTAGTGAATTATATTATAATTATACTTCTACTAGCTGTACCGCAAGTACAACTGTAATAATATTTATCTTTCTATAGAGTGCTACAACTGTTATTTGGGTGTTCTCAAAATATTTCAAAATAAACTAAGCTTATTTCAAATATGCAACAATTTCCGGTGGTAAGAGTCTCATATCAACGAACTTCCTGCCTGTATCAATTTTTGACTGAGTATCGCTAGTTTATCACTTATCAAGAGGGCTTCACTGGCTGTAAGGCTGAGGCCGCACTGCTGGTGGGTGGATAGGCTAGATGGTCTGGATAGTGTTCAGCAACCATTTTGAAATTTTTTAAAATGGACAACATAACCTCAAAAAACAGTATGACGTCATACCATTCATACGATGTATTACTATGTATGTTCTATATCCACCCACCGGCAGTGCGGCCTCAGCCTAAGGCCGGTATTACACGATAATAGTTCTATGATCATATCTGATCATATAGAAAAAGATGAAAATACGAAATCATACTTCCATCTCTTTCCATATGATAAACCATGATCATAGAACTATTATCGTGTAATACCGACCTTAGAATACTAATTTGTATGACATATACGTTACACTCCATAAGTAAAAACTGGGACTTACGTCATACTTATGAATTTATTAATTGTTCTCACCTGCAAATGTCTTGAGTGAACATATCTGACTTCCTGCTCCAGCTGGCTCGCCCCTATCTCCTCATAGATATTTTCCTCCGTGCCATACCTTGCAATAAATAAATAATTTTATTTTTTTTTTCAAAAAATAAATAAATAAATACAATATTTAATTTATTTATCAATCAAAAAGAGTAGGCCTACAGTATAATTCAAAAACTGTGATATCAAGATAATTGGTAAAACCAACAATTAATAGTATATTACATAACGAGTATGCAAAGGTAGTGTTTACAAATGAATGAATAAATATATTTCCACACGAGTCGAATAGGCGAGGGTGGAATATAATGAGGAGTTTGTAGACACCTTCCTGCACAAGTTTTGTAAATTATTCTTGTCATAGTATAATATAAGAAAGCATGAGTTCAAATAGAAAACTATAAATCAAATAATCAAGTTCTTCAAACATAACCTCAAAACAGTTTGAGCTTTGATAAGAACAACTTCCATTACATACTAACAATTGTCTCTATTTGAATTTTATAGTATGTACAAGCAAAGAAGACCCTCTGGCAAGATGGGAAAGTGCCTCCAGCTAGATCAATATTTGTTTAAGAATTATAAATGTGGTCTCAATAGAAGATCGAATTGTTTTCTACAATTTGAGATCAATCCAATAATTTTTGAACCAATATTGACCGATTTGTAGTCATTTTCCCATCTTGCCAGAGGGTCTTCTTTGCTTGGACAGACTATACTATAATGGGAATTCTGATGACCAAGTTTGGAAAAAACTATTTGGACTTCATTGTTTGTGTTTTTATCTTATAAATATATTGTATTCTTTCACATAAATAAATTATAAAAATAGCCCATAGACAAGCTAGAGTGCTTATGGCAATATCTGGCATCATATGCAATAAAAAAATGGATTTTTTTTCAATTGAAAATTAATTGAGTTAGAAATGAAAAATAAGAATAGAAAAAATTAAAATAATGAATAAAATATGGAATATAAAAATATTTTTGTTAATAAAACCATAATAGAAAAAAATAACAAAAAATGAAAAAATATGAAAAAAATAAATATAAATGGAAATAAATAAAAGAAATATAAATAAAAATAAATGAAAACTGCCAAGAATAATAAATTACAGTATTCACTTACCTTGTTATAAACGTATGCTTCGACGTACTAGGCATCCCTGGTTCATAGTAGGCATACGCATAGTCGGTGGGTCCTGGTGGGTAGGGTGGTGGAGGGGGAAACCTCAGGTATGGCCTTCGAGGAGGGGGAGCACCGTAGACCCCCCTGGGGGTATCGGGTACTGGGGAGGGGGAGGACATGTCGAACTGAGGGTTTGGGAGATCCGGTACAGGAGATCCGGAACGGGGTTGAGGGACCCAGGAGTTGAAGGATCCTGGGGAATGTCACCGTGTGGTCATCACAGTGTTGGAGGTATCTGTAACAAACAGAAGAGATAATAGATTAGATTAGATAAAATTGTAAAAGTGGTGTAATATTGGTGTAAAGATCAAATTTATAACATTTTTGAACCAATATTGACCGAGCTGGAGTCATTTTCCCACGTTGCCAGAATGTCTTCTTTGCTTGGACAGACTATATTTTATTTGATCAATTAAATCGTCTACAAATCATTTTGGGAGTTCAAGTTCATCAATGAGACTCACCCCACCATTAAATGACAAAATTATTATTGTCGTATCTATCAAAAGCATTCGACAGATCTATTATGGGGACACAACATTGGTCACATTCTTGAGAGCCCAGTCAATGGACACACGAGGCCTGCTGAACAACGCAAATAGAAGGAGGAGGAGGAGGAGGAGGAGGAGGAGGAGGAGGAGGAGGAGGAGGTGGAGGAGGAGGAGGAGGAGGAGGAGGAGGAGGAGGAGGAGGACGAGGAGGAGAAAAATACAAGATGAACATGAGAGGAGGAGAAAGAATAGGGAGAAATAAGAAAGAAAAAGAGGACAAGCTAAACGAGATTGATTGAGAATAAGAATGAGAAGTAGAAGAAGAAGAAGAAGAAGAAGAAGAAGAAGATGATGATGATGATGATGATGATGATGATGATGATGATGATGAAGAAGAAGAAGAAGAAGAAGAAGAAGAAGAAGAAACAGAAGAAGAAGAAGAAACAGAAGAAGAAGACAAAGAATAAAGAAAAATAATGTCACGGACGAAGAAAGAAGAGAGATTAGATTAGATAACGAAAAATTACGGACATTGAAGTAGTAGTAAAACTAAATATTATAGAAAGAGAAAGAGAACGAAGAAGATAGGACAAAGGGAAAGAGGTTGAAAAAGAGAATTGAAGAAGAAGCACAAGGAGGAGGTGGAGAAGAAGAAAAGGTGAAATAGAAGAGGAAGAGAAAGAGGAGGAGGAGGACGGGGAGGAGTAGTAGTAGTAATAGAAGGAGAAGGAGGAGCAGTGCGTGGGAAAGAAGAAGGAGGAGGAGGCATAGGAGAAGAAAAAGAATGTGAAGTACGAGAAAAGAAAGGAGTGAGAACTAACTATAATAGGAGAAAAAAGAAAGCAGAAGAGGATAAGAGGATGAAAGTAAGAAGAGGAAAAAATATAGTAAAATATAATAAAGGAAAATGGATAAAAGGAGTCGAAGAAGAGTAGGAGAAGGAAGAGTAGGAGACGGAGGAGGAGGAGGAGTAGAAGGGGGAGGTGGTGGAGGAGGAGGAAGAGGAGGAGGAGGAGGAGGAGGAGGATTAGAAGGAGGAGGAAGAGGAGGAGTAGAAAGAGAAGGAGGAGGACGAGGAGGTGGAGGAGTAGGAGGAAGAGGAAGAGGAAGAGGAGGAGGAGGAGGAGGAGGAGGAGGAGGAGGAGGAGGAGGAGGATTAGAAGGAGGAGGAGGATTAGAAGGAGGAGGGAGAGAAGGAGGAGGAAGGAGGAGAAGGACGAGGAGGAGGAGGAGGAGTAGAAGGAAGGTGGAGGAGGAGGAGGAGGAAGAGGATGAGGAGGAGGAGGAGGATTAGAAGGAGGAGGAAGAAAAGGAGTAGAAAGAGAAGGAGGAGGAGGAGGAGGAGGATTAGAAGGAGGAGGAAAAAAAGGAGTAGAAAGAGAAGGAGGAGGAGGAGGAGGGGGAAGAGGAGTAGGAGGAGGAGGGAGGAGGGGTGGAGGAGTAGGAGGAGGATGAGGAGGAGGAGGAGGAGGAGGAGGAGAAGATGGTATAGCAAGCATCACCAATTAGAGACGGGGTTAAAAGCTAATTAACAAGGCCCTGTTATTGGATGGTCCTATAATTTGTATGAACAGACTATGGGCTTACAAACTGACATCAATGCAGCTCATAAAACAACTCTAGATAACTTCTCACTACTACTCCATTATTTCTTCTTCTCCTTTTTCTTCTTCTTTTCTCTTCTTCTTCTTCTTCTCTCTTCTTGTTATTCTTCTTCCTCAGCTGTCTAGGCTATTAGTTAATTTTGCGTTTTTCATTCGGCCTCGTGAGTCCATTGACTGGGCTCTAGAAAGACAAGTATGTGATCAATATTAAACCGTATTAGAAATATGGGTCCATTATAGATCTGTCGAATGCTTTTGATAGATAAGACAATAATAATTATTATTATTATCATGTCATTTAAGGGTGGGGTGGGACTCATTGATGAGTTTGAATTCCCAAAATTATTTTTAAACAATTAAACTTAATTGATCAAATAAATACAATTCAAGTGAATAGCTGACTTGCAACCTCAATGAGATGGTTCATAAAACTGTCTGTTTTGGTAGATCGAACTAATTTGCATTCACTTAATACATCAATAAATGTTCGAATGACTTTTAATGGTGTGAACATAGCCAAAACTGGTCACCCATCCAAGAGCAGTTCACAGTGTTCGTGACTTAACTTCACATTCACTAAGCCACTCATTCCATTAATGATGGAATGACTCATTTACTTCTATGGTATTGCTGTCCCCAGAAAGTTAGGCGTTTCATCTGCTCCTTGTGCGCTCCAACAGCTGATGTTGTCAATTAGAGTTGTCATTCAACTATTCCTAGATAATGTTTTTGTAATCAAAATAGACAATATAAGAAATTTATTTATAAAACAATTCTGTATTTCGTAAATTTGAAAAAAGCTTACGATTTTTCGTCAAGGATAGGGAAATCAATGTTAAATTTTTGACTGGAGGAACTCCAGACGTCAGAATCATAGCTTTCCTAGCCAGCTGTTTTTCACTATGCCCCAACTCTACTAGGGCTCTATAAAAAGGGGGTAGACGCACGGTCCGCCATTCTGTGTTCAACTTTTAGCGCCAGGTTTGAATTCATACAATTCGACAGTCAAACATATAATTAATGATAAAAATTATGTTAGAAAAAAATAATACTCACTTCACAGAGCATTGAATTTCCAGTCTGGCAATTTTTAAGTCAAAATTTTAACCTTGATTCATCTTCCTGCATCTGGCAAATTTGTATTTTTTAATTTCAGTTTTATGATAAAAATTGTTATATCTTTTGAAATTTGATGCTAAGCAATATGAACCATTTTATATGATAAATTAACCTCCAAGATTTCAAAACAATAACTTAATTCATTTGCTCAACTTGATAAACATCTGTTGATCGTTTTATGATCAAAAATATTTATATGAATTCAAACCTAGCGCTAAAAGTTGACCACAGAATGGCGAACCGTGCGTCTACCCCCTTTTTTTATAGAGCCCTAAACTCTACTATTCTATACACCTTGGGTTACATCAGCAAGGGAACAGCCTGATGACAGCTAGGGAAAGAATTATAATTATTATAAAATCTAAATTTTTAATGTCAGTAGCCTAAAGCCGCGTATCGACAGTCCGAGGCATGTGCTACGAATGCCTCGCTGTACAGTCTGTTGACACAAAAAAAGAGTACTACTACTAGTCTACTATCTACCGCGTATCGACAGTCCGAGGCATGTGCTACACATGCCTCGGACTGTCGATACCGGGTTTTCTAGCAGCGAGGCAAACGCTGCATACAATTCGCAGCGAGCAGTGCCTGTTGCCTCGCAACGCACAACGAACAATTCTACAAACTAACCTCAAAATTGTACCCCATTCCTATGCATTTTTGTGATTAAGAATTCTATTTGGGCGCAGAAGGTTCTAATAGGCAATAATAAGCATTGCCTTGAATTTTTATCTACTAATTGAGCACAAACTAACCTCCAAAGTCCAAATTATCAATTTTCAGAGCTTAGTTGCTTTGTCTCCCGCTTGATGGCGCTAGTCAATTTGTTCGCGTGCTCGCATTTTTGGTTACAAAAAATGTAGATTTTTTATTATAATTATAATTATTTTTATTATAATTATAATGATATACTATATACTATACTATAATTATAATTATTTTTTATTATTGCAGATTATATTCACACATATGCCTCAGCCATGAGTTTATACTTTTTTGCGTCACCAGACTGTACTGCGAGGCATTAGTGGCACATGCCTCGGACTGTCGATACGCGGCTTAAACGGAAATAAACTCGAGAAAAAAAATTCAAACAGATTTTTTTTCAACAGATTTTATCATTACAACAAATTACACTCTACTTTCAACATTATCTTTGTAGGCAGGAAAAGATAGTATAACCTTTGACCTTCTATGATAAGAATAAAAACGACTTTATCAATGATGAACGCCAATTAGAAATTTATGACTTCAACCGCCATAAATAATTATGACTTTTTATTGATGGGCTACCATTTCATGTTCGAAAATAGTTTTGCAGTCTGGTCGAGCAAAGAAGATACTCCGGCAAGATAGGAAAATGACTCCAGCTCGGTCAATATTGGTTAATCAATTATAAGTTTCGTATCAAATTGTGGAAAATATTCTGCTCTACAATTTGAGACCAAATTGATTATTTTCAAACCAATATTGGCCGAGATGTAGTTATTTTCCCACCTCGGCAGAACGTCTTCTTTGCTCGACCAGACTATAGATGGGCGTTTCTTGTAAGCAGGATTTTTTTCTAAGGTTCAATTGCCTTTCAAGAAGATACAAAGTGGATTTCCATACATGATACATGATACTATGAATAAGTTTCGATTTGCTACAAAATGTTTAGCAATAATTGCATAGTCTGTCCAAGCAAAGAAAGCATTCTGGCAAGATGGGAAAATGACTCCAGCTCAATCAATATTGGTTCAACAATAATTGTGAATTTAGCCTCAAATTGTAGGGAACATTTTGATGTACAATTTGAGACCGAATTGATTATTTTTTAACCAATATTGACCGAGCTGGAGTAATTTTCTCATCTTGCCAGGGGGTCTTCTTTGCTTGAACAGACTATAAAAGATTGTTTGATTGCATTACAAGGCCAGCGTTATCAATAGTATAGCTGTAACCAAAAATTTAGACGGTTTCCCAGCTAATATAACCTAATAACAGCTGATGTGAAGCTTCTATTATCTCTTTTAATTTCAAACATATCATCTGGGCATAGCTAAATGACAACACTAATTGACAACATCAGCTGTTGAAGCACCTAAGAGGAGTATTAAAAGTTGGGCAGTTCCGTCTGTCTGTTGTACGTAATGTAACAGCTGATGTAAAGCATCCATTGTCTCTTTTCATTTCAATAACATCATCTAGGCATAGCTAAATGATAACTCTAATCGACAATATCAGCTGTTGGAGCGCACAAGGAGCAGATAAAACTAGTAAGTTTTTGGCGTCAGCTTATACAATGTTTTGTGTTCCACAGAGGAACTCATCAAACTCAACTCCTTCACTCTCTCACTCTCTTTCGCTCTCTCTCCCTTCTTCTTCTATTTCTTCTTCTTCCACTACTACTTGTACGGTAGTAAAGACGAACATAAAGCAAGGAGTGATGATAAATTATGGAAAGCCATCCGAGCAATTTGAATAAATTTAAAAAGCCAAACTCACAAATGCAAACCGTTTTAAAAGTTAGTTGATTTTGGGTGAATGCGTCTTCTTTTTCTTTATCCTTTCACTCTTCTTCTTCTTTTTCTCGTCCTCTTATTCTTTCTCATCCTCTTATTCTTTATCCACCTTTTCTCCTCCTTCGTCTTCTTTTACCTTGTTCCCTTTTTCTTCCTTGTCCTCTTTTTCTACTTTGTCCTCTCCATCTTTCTTGTCCTCTATTCCTCCTTCTAATATTCCCTCTTTCTACTTCCACTATTTCTTCTACCTCTTCCTACTTCTTCATTGTCTTCTTGCTTTTCCTCTTCTAAGTCTTCTTCTCCCTCTTTAAACTTCTTCCTTGTCCTCTTCTCCTACTTGACCTTATTCTACTTCTTCATCTTTTCACTACTTTTCCTTTCTCGTCCTCTTCTTCTGCTTCTTCTTCCCTGCTTTCTACTTCTTCCTTGCCATCTTCTACTTCTTCTTCCTCACTCTACTCCTTCTTCACCCTCTTTCCATTTCTTCTTATTTTTCTAATTCTTTCTTGTCCTCTTCTTCTTCTATTCCTTCTTCTTGTCTATCTTTCTAGTTCTTCTACTTCTTCTTCTCCACCATTTTACTTCTTCTTCTACTTCTTCACTGTTCTCTTCATCTTCTTCTTCTTCCCCGCCTTTCTACTTCTACTACCCCCTCTTTTTACTTATGCTTCCCTCATTTCTACTGCTTCCTTACCCTCTTCCACTTCTTCCTTATTCTATTTATTCTTCTCTCTTATCTTCCTTGTCCTCTTCTTCTACTTTTTCTTCCTAGTCCCATTCTTCTACTCCTTATTGTTCTTCATATTTTTCTATCCAGTTTTCCTACATCTTCTTCTACGCCTTTTTACTTCTTCTTCTCCATCTTTCTACTTCTTTCCTGTTCTCTTCTCCTTTTTCTTCCCTCCTTTCTACTTCTTCTTCTCCCTCTTTCAACTCTTCTTCTCCCTCTTTCTACTTCTACTTTCTCTCTCTTCTTCCTTCTCCACCTCATTATCACCTTCATCTTCTTCTTCTTCTTCTTCTTCTTCTTCTTCTTCTTCTTCCTCCTTTTCTCCCTCTTCTTCTTCTTCTTCTTCTTCTTCGTCTTTTTTTTTCTTCTTCTTCTTCTTCTTCAACTTCTTCTTCTTCAACTTCTTCCTCTTTCCTCTCCTTCCTTCTTCTTCTTTTTCTTCTTCTTCCTCTTCTTCTTCTTCTACTTCTCCTTCTTGCTTGCAAGATACCAAAATGCGGATTCTTCGTAATAAATATGAGATGAGCCTGTCCACTATTACTAAAACACGAGACCAAAGTTCACGATAAGATAATATAGTCTGTCCAAGCAAAGGAGACCCTATGGCAAGATGGGAAAATGACTCCAGCTCGGTCAATATTGGTTCAAAAATTATAAATTCGGTTTCAAACTGTAGAGGAAAATGTTTCCTACAATTTGAGACCAGATTTATAGTTAATTAATCAATATTGAATGAGATGGAATCATTTTCTCATCTTGCCAGAGGGTCTTCTTTGCTTGGACAGACTATACCAGACAAGCACGTTCCTTCTTTATGTAACACACTGTTTCAAAACGAAATTTATTCACCTTATGACTTCCTTGAATAAATATTATTCCTCAAGTGCAGGAATTTGTAAGATTCAGCAGATCTGTTGATGGTTTAAGCCGCGTATCGACAGTCCGAGGCATGTGCTACGAATGCCTCGCTGTACAGTCTGTTGACACAAAAAAAGAGTACTACTACTATATAGTCTACTATCTACCGCGTATCGACAGTCCGAGGCATGTGCCACACATGCCTCGGACTGTCGATACCGGGTTTGCTAGCAGCGAGGCAAACGCTGCACACAATTCGCAGCGAGCAGTGCCTGTTGCCTCGCAACGCACAACGAACAATTCTACAAACTAACCTCAAAATTGTACCCCATTCCTATGCATTTTTGTGATTGAGAATTCTATTTGGGTGCAGAAGGTTGTAATAGGCAATAATAAACATTGCCTTAAATTTTTATCTACTAATTGAGTACAAAATAACCTTCAAAGTCCAAATTATCAATTGTCAGAGCTTAGTTGCTTTGTCTCCCGCTTGATGGCGCTAGCCAATTTGTTTGCGTTCTCGCGTTTTTGGTTAGGTCGGTATTACACAATAATAGTTCTATGATCATACCATTCTATGAATATGATTTGGTATTTTCATCTCTTTCCGATCAGATATGCTTATAGAACTATTATCGTGTAATAACGACCTTACAAAAATTGCAGATCACACATATGCCTCGCCATGAGTTCATACTTTTTTTGCGTCAACAGACTGTACCGCGAGGCATTCGTGGCACTTGCCTCGGACTGTCGATACGCGGCTTTATAGTTATTAATAGTTATTATTTAGTAATAATTATTATTTCTAGTAATAAGAAATTACTAATTGTTATTGTTTCAAGATTTCTCAAGCTTATTACCACGGTGCAATCGATTATCAATTTGATACATTAAAAAGATACAAAAAGTAAATCAATTTGATACATGATACGAAACAATATGTCTTCCAATTCGATTGTATAGTCCGTTCAAGCAAAGAAGACCCTCTGGCAAGATGGGAAAATGACTCAGGCTCGGTCAATATTGGTTCTAAAATTATTGATTTGGTGTCAATTGCAGGAAACATTCTGATCTACAATTTGAGACCAAATCAAAAATTTTTGAACCAATATTGACCGAGCGGGAGTCATTTTCCCATCTTGCCAGAGGCTCTTCTTTGCTTGGTCAGACTATACCAGTAGTATCGTTTTTCCATCCTTTGGGAAATTGGCTGTCGTTAGTAAGACAGTCAGTCGTTTCCCGTTTCTGGAGGAATAGTAATTGTTGCATTACACTCTAACTGATTAACTGCATGTTATTCAGAGGTGTTCTGCATCTTCACTTGGTAGTGAAGACTGGCTTATGGTTGAGAGGATCACGTGCTAACCACACGTTACCTGTATCCTGGTTGATGATTATTCGCCTGCTGTATTTTCTATCCGGGCTGGGAGGGCATTCTGGCGGGGTGGGGGGTGGCTTCGGTTCGGTCGGTGTTGGTTCGTGGACTGTGGGTTCTTTTAGAGAATTTATGGCTTTTGTGCCGGTATTGGCCGGGCTGGAGTCGTTTTTTTCGTCATGCCGGAGTGTCTTCATTGCTTGGATGGACTGTATAGTTTGGTGAATATGAAACTAGCAACCAGCTGGTAGGCCTTTAATAGGGCTGTTGCGCCACTGACAAACAAAAAGTAGTATAATTGGAAGAACTGATGTGAATTCTCTCCATAATAAGAAAACTAAGATGTTGTCAAATTTCTCAAAAGTTTTTAATATTTTATTAGAAATCTTTGTGAAATTTGACATCTTAGTTTTCTTATTAAAAAGTAGTATAGTCTGTCCAAGCAAAGAAGACCCTCTGGCAAGATGGGAAAATTACTCAAGCTCAATCAATATTGGATCAAAAATTATCAATTTGATCTCAAATTATAGGGAACATTCTGATCTACAATTTGAGACCAAATTTACAATTTTTGAAACAATATATACCGAGCTAGAGTCATTTTCCCATCATGTCAGAATGTCTTCTTTCCTTGGACATACTATAGTGTTCCATAATCTTATAGATTCTACTCTGAATCGGTGGTTACATCAATTTTAAGGTAACACAAGCCTGTTTTAATCTTTTTTCACTTGTTACTAAACAGCTATAAACGTAATTGTTCTACAGGTATCTGTCCAAGCAAAGAAAACATTCTGACAAGATGAAAAATGACTCCAGCTCGATCAATATTGGTTCAAAAAATATCGATTTGGTCTTAAATTGTAGGAAACATTCGGCTCTATTATTTGAGACCAAATTTATAATATTTGAACCAATATTCAACGAGCTGGAGTCAATTTCCCATCTTGCCAGAATGTCTTCTTAGCTCGACCAGTTAATACTGTTCGTTACCCAAACGGTAACGCCCTTCTCATCTAACAATATTACAAAAGAAAATGTGGTGGAAGAAGAAGAAGAAGAAGAAGAAGAAAAAGAGGAAAAACACTTACACAAAGCTTAGGTGTAATAGCAGGAAATTCCTTTCCAGTAGAGTAGTTTGTCGTTACCATGTTCTTCTTCTTCTTCTTCTTCTATTTCTACTATATCATTACTCATGTAATCATTACTTGCATGGTTAGCACGCTAGTATAAGAAGTAAGTATACTTTTCTTAACACCTGTTTTTCAATAGTTCAGATTAGATGACCACACATTTGAAGTTTCAAATCGTATGCTCACGATACTCTTCTTATTATCCTATTATATTGAGCGAGCAATTTCTGTATGTATGTATGTTTGTATGCATGTTAGAATATATGTTTGTATGTATCTATCTATATCTATATAAGCGAAATGGCACTGACTGATTCATTCACCACCAGAACTAAAAATCCACTGAAGCGAATGCGTTCAAATTTGGCAGGCATGTTCAGTTGGACGTTTAGACGCGCGCTAAGAAAGGATTTTAGAAACTTTTCAAGGATAGGCCAAATATTTTAGTTTTTTTTTCAGAGTTTTTCGGCCTTTTCTTCATTTTTTCGAGAACCAATCGGTAGAAAATGTTGATATTTGGTGGGCAGGTTCAGATGTGGTCTAGAAATTTTGTGTTGAAATTTTTTCGCAATCCGTTCAAGATTACTCCAGTAATCAGGTTTTCAAAATTGTAGATGTGTTGCGGGTTGCATATCTTCCGCCTTGATACGACCAATCCTAACTGTAAATTGAATGGTTCAGCGAGATTATAGATGAATTAATTTGGAAGATATTTGGAAGATAATCAAGTTTCAAACTATGTCCGATATACTTCCCAAGGTTATGCTTAATATTAGTGTTTTACTATTTTTTTGAATTTTCGGAGTTTTTCTTGGATTTTTTCTAGAACAAATTGGCAGAAAATGTTGCAATTAGGTAAACAGGTCCAGATTAGGTGTAGAAATGCTGTGCTCAATAAATTTCAAACCCCTACTGAACGGAATTTGCAGGCGAGCGAAGCGAGCCTGTTTGTCTCAGCTGACACTGGCAGAAGTTTTGACACTGACAGAGTTCTCGCTTCGCTGGCCTGTTTGACTCACACTGCCTATACTGTCGGGGGTCCAGGTTAGGCGGAGAAGGCGAGCGAAGCGAGCCTGCCGGCTAGTGTAATATAACCGTGATGGAAAAATAAGATTGCACCAGGTCTCATGTCTGGGAAAACTCTCTGGCAGGATTAATAAAAGAATAAAATATTCCTTATTCAGGCATAATCCCAAGTACTGCGTATAATGGCTGTTAGCTGACAAACGCTATCCAGCTGGAGTGAATGGAGTTACATTCAAGTCTATAACACATGTTCATGACTGTCAAAAAATTGTGAGAGGTGATCATATCAATTTTGAATTTATTTTTTACAAGGAGGATCCTTGATTTTTTACAATAACATATTTATGTAATTCAACAGTTCGGCCGCAGCTTCAGAGCGAAGCTCGGTACCAGATATTTTTCCTATCTTCTCACTTTTTAGAACTCACTTCTCGTGCTCAAGTTTCACTGCCAAGTATAGTCAGTCCAAGCAAAGCAGACCCTCTGGAAAGATGAGAAAATGACTGCAGTTCGATCAATATTGATTCAAGAATTATTGATTTGAACTCACATTGTAGGAAACATTCTGATCTACAATTTGAGACCAAATCTATATTTTTTGAACCAATATTGAGAGAGCTGGAGTCATTTTCTCATCTTGCCAGAGATTCTTCTTTGCTTGGACAGACTATTTATAATTAGTTTACTTTCAACTGTTTCCATAATAAAATTACAACGTGTTGAATTTTCATGGTGTAAATTTCAAAATTAAGAAACTGAAATTAAATTTAAAAATTCAAAAATTGGAATTAAATTTCAAAGTTTAATTTTTTCGATCACATTTGAACGATTTTGTGAAGTTGTTCGGTTTCAGTGATTGATAATGTTTTGAGATCGATAAATCAGTTTTAGAGTGTAATGAAATATAACGTACATGGTTCTCCATGTTTCCTTCTACGATAATTCAGGTTTCATGGCGAAGTGGTACAACCCTTGGGTCTCCCAATATCAAATGCCTTTCGTTCATTATAATTATCACTTTTTTGCGGATGATGCCCACATAAGCATTTTAGCTTGTGCCTGGGTAATGGATATTGAGTGCGAAGGTGATTGATGAGGTGAAAAACAGCCATGCCACTGGGATTCGAACCCAGACCTGGCAGTGCTAGCGGACTGATGGTTGTGATCCCCTAGCCCACTTCACTTTTTAATAGCTGTAATCCATAATTATAATAATTGTACAGTAAGCTTGAGCTAAAAAATTAAGCTTGCCTCTTGTTTGTGAAATAACCGACCATATTTTCCCCTATTATCTCAATAACCGTTACAAACTTCTAACTGGTTTCATTGAATTTCTCACCTAATCTTACATGGTAATTAATTATTTTTAAACCTGAATGAAGGCTCTACAAAAAATAAAAATTAAAAATTTTATAAATGTTATCCCCCCCCCATTGTTATCACGGTAACAATACGTTTTTGGGGTATGTACTATTGAACTTTTTTCTCAACTTTTTCGGATTTCTACTATCATATGATTGCAGGTTTGACGTCTAGTGGGATCGGACTCCCCGAACTTGTAAGGAATCAGCCTGAGAAGTATTGCACATTCCTCCTGAAACACCCTGTATATCATCTTTGTAAGATTAGGATAGGATTACATTACAGTGTATTATCCAACAGAAAAGATCTTCGAGATTTGGAACATATTGGCCTGCCTTATTTCATTAGTTTCCGGTGGAGGGTCCCCAAAATCCCTTAACCCACAGGGCTGTTTCCTGTCTAGGAATTTCTTCTTTTTTTTCTTCTTCTTCTTTTTAATTTTCTTCTTTAATGTTACCGAACCTTCCACAACCAGAAGGCCCCTATCAACCAAACAATCAGTTCAAAAAGTCTGGCCTCCAAAAAGGAGCACATAAAAACTATTCGGAGAAATATCGAACACTAGCCTTGAAAATCTGGAAAAATATACTAATTGGAAAAAAATATTAGAATCCTGGCACAACTATTAATAATTCTATAATAGCTATTATAACTCTTGAGGCTTTCGTGGACCATACAATGTTCCAAAAAATGCAATACATGAAATAATAACTTTGAATTAAACAGCTGATTTTTTAGCTACCCATATAGTGTGAATGATATAGTAATGCTCAATGTGATAGTATCCTAATCACGGATACTAAAATACACGCCAGGGATTACGTGCAGGTTTTAGTCAAAACAACAGCTAGTTGAAAATGGCTATGTCGTCAAAACATGTAGTGTAAAATAAAAATATTTAAAAAAAGGGTACTTTGATTTTCAATTATTTAAAGTTTCAACAGCTGGTTGTTATGTTTCACGGACCCACAAAAATGTAATTGCAGATTGTCAGTATTTCAATAAGTATACAAATCAGTATAGTGTAATAATATTGATAGATGTAACTAACACCAATTGTAGACGAAAAACACTTGAAAACTTACATTTAAAAAAGGAATATTATGGCTGCAGAAATATGCCTTCTGAAGTCTAGGTTGAGAAAGGCGTGCCTCAGCAGCCGAAACATACCCTTGTTCAAAATGTGTGTTTCAAAGTGTTTTTTCGTCTACAATATTAGTGTTAGTCCATCAATATTATTACAAGTAGTATAGTGTTGAAGCCCTTTCAATTAGATTTGTTTGATACATGCATGTTTTATATCTTCCTAAAAGATAAATGAACAAAAACATGAGACCTAATCAATTGCCCTGTGCAACACCACGCGCCTTGCCCGGCTCACACACCACTTGTAGCCACTAATTGAAGTGCATTCTGTTTCCGTTACGGTCCGCCAACTTCCCTTTCAGCTGTCCGACGTTTGTTTTCCATCCATCCAAAACAGTAACGGCCACTTTAAATTGTAACTTGGTCGAATGCCTTCGACAAATCCAAAAACATTTGAATTGCTGCTTTGTTGTTACGTTGACCAGTGAAGAATGTAGTCTATAATGTTGTTGAGTGATTCTTTACTATAGAAATGTTCTTAATAGTATTGTTCAACTGTGGTACAATTAGAAGAAGTTTCTTCTAAGTTTAGAAATAGGAAAGACAATGCTTTTGTGAAGCATATCAAGATAAGTAGGTGAATAAGAAAAACACAATGAGTGAATGATGAGGAAAAAGGAATGAAATGAAATGTTTTCTACATCTACAAGAAACATAAAAAGTGTAGAGAATCGAAAGTTATGTAAGCTTTCAGGACTAGAGGAGCAACATATCAGATACATAGGTTCTTTATACATATTAAAAATCTTCAATTAATGTATAGTTTGCGCAAGCTGAGAAAACACGCCGTTAGAATACGTTAATAAAATTCAAAATTTTGAATTGTAACAGTGTTACACTTACATCTTCTCAGTTTACGCAGTTAAGAGGTTGTAAAGAGGTGAGAAGGTTGTAAATAAAGTGGCATAAGTAAAGAGGTTGGTTAAGATAACATCATAGATGTTTGTATATGATAACGTCATTAAAGAAGTAAAATTTGCAAATCAAATAATTTTGAAATTGATCATTACACTCATGTCATTTAAATCAAGAGTATTTTGAACAGCTCAACTCACAAACTAATATATTCTATTCATAGTTCCCTATAGCAAGAATAGTGTCAAATCTATCAGGAAGAGGAATTCCAAAAATGATTTTGCACACGTTCTGGGAAACCCCAAGGAATTTCTGAAATTGAGAAAGACGAAGAAGAAGAAGTAGAAGTAGAAGTAGAAGTAGAAGTAGAAGCAGAAGCAGAAGCAGAAGCAGAAGCAGAAGCAGAAGAAGAAGAAGAAGAAGAAGAAGAAGAAGAAGAAGAAGAAGAAGAAGAAGAAGAAGAAGAAGAAGAAGAAGAAGAAGAAATGGGAGCCGACTGGAACGGAAATAGATTGAAGTGGAACGAATTCCTTAAATAAGAGACATTTTAAGTAGTACTAACTACCAATGTAGAGCAATAGCAATGTGTAGATGACTCTTTAGTCCGACTCTGATGATGACTCTACATGTGACAGTTTGAAAAACCATCGATGTTTTCAATTTATTGATGTTAAACTTATCAATGTTTGCAACTTATTGATCTTAAGATGAAAATCTAATGAGATTGAGAAGAGATTAATCTAATGAGATTGAGAACAAAAGTAAGGCGGGGATGAGCTGACCAATTGAAAGTGTAACGCCCCAGTCCCAACTCTTCATATTACTATTTTATTGTTTTTATAGTGAATACTTCAACATTTCCATTGAATCCAAATGACTCGATCATTGACTCTAGTCAATTCTGTTCCTTGATGGCAATTTGCCAAATTTTCGACTCGTCTGTCAGTGTTTAAAGATGACTGTCGCAGACAGAGTATTTTTGTAATTTATACTTTCACACCAACTACAGAACTCAGAAGAGGATTTCAACTCAGTTCAACGTTATCATGTAGATTTACTCTCTGCTCTTCAATTCTTCTTCTTCGTTTTCTTCTCTCCCCTTTTTTGTGACATGAGCCTCATCGGTAAAGGATCGATTGATATTTCCTGTGATCAAAATTCCTTTTAATTCTTTATTTGTCCCTACATTATATTTTTATTATACACTGTCTAATCTTTTTTCTTCTTCTTCTTCTTCTTCAAATCTAGTTTACTTTCTTCAATCCTACATCATACGTTTAGGTTGAAAATTTTCTCCAATATTTGATGACATTTGGATAATATTAAATGAAAAGACATGCTGGAGTAGTCATTTAGGTATATCTAGTTGATGTTTTTCAAATCAAAAGATACAATAGATGCTTTACAAGCTGTTAGTAGGTTACATCAAGAGACAGACAAAACCACCCAACTTTTTGGATTCAGCTGTATATTAAAACTGGCCATGTTTAAAATATTTCAATTTCATCATATTGAACTGATTTGTATGACGTTATACTATAGTACTAATGTATCTACAGCTACAGTACTATCCTGCACTGTAACTTTTGAAAAAATGCATTGAATCTATTGTATAATCATAATGTACAATATATCATACTTATTTTCTCTTAGGGCTTACTGTATTCGTTGAAACTTTAAAATAATTAAAATCAAAGTACACTTTTTTTATATTTTTATTTTACAATGCATGTTTAGGCGTTCTAGAGCCATTTTCAAGTGTAACATAAAAATATTTTTAAAAAAAGGTAGTTTGATTTTAATTATTTCAAATTTTCAAAGTTTATCATACTGTATTTTATTTGTAAATACATTATTTTAGTATCATCTATGTATAAAATGCAGTATATTAAACTGTATTTTTTTCTTTTAAACAAAATCTAAATCCTATTTCTAGTACAGGCGATACGAGTTCAAATACATTACTACCCAAAATCAATACTGGTTGGTGCTTCTAGTTCACCATCTATTTTAGCTCCATACAGTGCATATATAGTCTGTCCAAGCAAAGAAGACATTCTGGCAAGCTGGGAAAACGACTCCAGCTCGATCAATATTGGTTCAAAAATTATACATTTGGTCTCAAATTGTAGAGCAGAATGTTTCCTACAATTTGAGTCCAAATTCACATATTGTGAACCAATATTGATCGAGCTGGAGTCATTTTCCCATCCTGCCAGAATGTCTTATTTGCTTGGATATACAGTACTATAGACTGAAAGCATGACAAATTCATTCCCATGGCTTTTCAATGAACCAGCCTAGCTTACAGTTGGTTCAAGCTTAGAAGGCACCCAGTAACAATGTAAATTATATGTAGCGGCGTATCTTCTCAGCTTGCGCCAACTATAGGTTGAATAAGTTAGTCCATCTTACCAATTGCAAGCTTAGAAGACACCCAGCTCCAATGTTATGTTTATGTAACGGCGTATCTTCTAAGCTTACACGAACTATTGGTTGAATGGGTTGGACTATTATAGCGTAGCGATCATTTATTCATATTTGCAAATCAATTGTCCTTGACCGGATATTTTGTCAAACTTAGGAGACAGACGACAAAAGACCACTGGCTGCTTGTGCTCACGAAACAGGTGAAGTGCTGTACAGAAAAAGATACGGGCACTTCACCTGTTTCGTGGGCACGAGCCGCCAGTGCAAAATTCTCCTCGCCGACCGTGTGGTTAGCAACGTTGAACCTCTCAACCATAAGCCAGTTTCCGTAACCAAGTGACGGCGCAGAACACCTCTGAATAACATCCAGTTAGTCAGAGTGTAATGAAACAATTACTATTCGTGTGTTTAGTATGTTGATCCTCTCAACCATAAGCCAGTTTTCGTAACCAGGTGACGGCGCAGAACACCTCTGAATAACATTCAGTTAATCAGTTAGAGTGTAATGCAACAATTACTATTCCTCCAGAGACGGGAAACGACTGACTATCTTCACTAACGACAGCCAATCTCCCAAAAGGTATATTCAATCCAATAATCTAATTAATTGTACTGGGTATTGACCTCTCGGTGAGGGTAATCTATCGGTGAACGTGATGTTAAGTCACGAACACTATGGACTGCTCTTGGATGGGTGACTGGTATTTGGCCAAGTGCTCATTGGCGAGGTGGAGCTACCCGTAAGGGTCTCCCCACCAATAAAAGCCATATTTTTTCCAATTAATATTGTTTTAAAAGATCTTAATCTAGGATTTGAGCTTATGAATGCTGTAAGTTACAGCATAAATGTAATAATCTTATTTAATTTATAGTCTGTCCAAGCAAAGAAGACCCTCAGGCATGATGGGAAAATTACTCAAGCTCGGTCAATATTTACCAGAGTTTACCAGAGATTGATAATGGTGTAACAATCGAAACCGGTATCTCTTTTTTTCTAATAAATCAGTGGTTTGACAACATCTTGACTTTTCATTTATTCGGTCAATATTGGTTCAAAAATTATGAATTCGATCGCAAATTGTAGGAAACAATTTGATCTACTATCAATATGATAAATTTTGTCTCTAATTGTAGATTAGAATGTTTTCCACAGTTTGAGGCTAGATTTATAATTGTTGAACAAACATTGACCAAGCTGAAGTCATTTTCCCATCTTGCCAGAGGGTCTTCTTTGCTTGAACAGACTATATCTACTCGTTCCTACTGTAAATATATGGTGTGCTCACACAATAAATCCTAGAATTCCAATTGCTAATTGAATTTTTTTTATTTATTAACTTTTTTTCTCTGTATTTTTAAATTTGGTTTATTCTTTACAAAATTTTTAAGCTTTGTAAAATATCTACATTTGCCAATGATTTATTTGAACCTATCTTCTTGTCGAGTCGACTTGACTGTAAAACGACCTACAGCCATAACCTAGCCAGGAATCGAACCCAGTACCATTCTAAAGAAGACAAGCAGCTGGCAGATTGTTTACAAAACTTGCATTAATATAGATCACGTGCTCAAATAGTTATGGACCCAATAAGCCTTATCTTCTCTGCCTCTCTAGTATATGGGGGCGGGCTTCCTTTGTATAGAAAGTATAGGCCTTCTCTGAGATGTGTCAGCTGCTCTTTTATGCTCTGTATATTATGAGAGAGAGAGAGAGAGAGAGAGAGAGAGAGAGAGAGAGAGAGAGTGAGTGAGTAAGAGAGAGGTAGAATGATAGTGTGAGAAAGATAGAGAGATTAGATTATTCACTTTATTCATGTAGAGCGTCTAATCGGTGAGATTAGATAAGCGACGTGCCTCTACCACCACTGTTGTAATGGTGACCGGTTCCTCAGAATTCAATTTATGAGCCTCAAAAATCGCTTCCCGGTGGTTCGGAACCCACCTAAAGCAGTAGGTCCATTCATCTCTCATCATCCTTCCCATTACCCACGCACAGGCCCAAGAGCCCATGTGGGCATCACCCTCACAAAAAAATTATTAATTAATCAAACTATTGTCACACAGATATTGTGAGAAAGATGGAGAGATTAGATTAGATTATTCACTTTATTCATGAAGATTACGAAGTATATCGGCTTAAATCCTGAAGTATTATATTATTTAATGTATGATATTGAATGTTAATAAATATAGATAGTTTTAAGGCTAGATAGTTTTAGAAGAAAGCAAGAATGGTGGAGGAGTAAGAAAGAAAAGAGAAAGAGTGAGGAATGGGGATAAAAAACGAGTGAGAGTGAGAGAGAAAGGGAACAGTAAGAAAGAGAAAGAGGGAGAGAGAGAGAGTGAGAGATAGATAGAGAAGAAACTAAAAGCCAGGTGCTTCTGAGAAGAACGGATGCTACACAGACCGTAGTCAGCTGCTCCCAAACTTTGGTTCCTTTCTTCTTCTTCTTCTCCTTCTTCTTCTTCTTTTACTTGTACTGCTCATCTATAGTCAGTCCAAGCAAAGAAGACCCTCTGGCAAGATGGGAAAATGACTCCAGCTCGATCAATATTGGTTCAAAAATTATTCATTTGGCCTCAATCGTAGGAAACATTCTCATCTACAATTTGAGACCAAATCAAATATTTTTTGAACCAATATTGACCAGGCTGGAGTCATTTTCTCATCTTGCCAGAGGGTCTTCTTTGATTGGACTGACTATATCAGTGGCTCGTTCCACACTTGAACTAAAGTGAAGAAGAGCCAGCTAGCACTGAGACCTCCCCTGACTAACCAGCTGCTATTTTATACTTTGGTTCGTGCGAGCTGTGAAGACACGCCGTTACAATGTTAAGTGTATTGTAACGGCGTATCTTCTTGAGTAAATAGTAAATCACATCATAGAGCATTTATATTATACATTACTTTCAATACTTCAATTTATTTTGAGGCTAAATTATGAATAGAAGTTTTGGGCAATAGCCTGTTATTTCTCTCCTCATCTTGAATATTTGCACAAATGAAATGAATAAATACTCAACACTCAACACTTGATCACTGGCGGCACGTGCCCACGAAACAGGTGAAGTGTTGTACAGTGAAAGATACGGGCACTTCACCTGTTTAGTGGGTACGAGCCGCCAGTGCTATGATCACATTGAGTGAACAAGGGTTGAAAGAAAAGTAACAAGAAATCTAGGAGAAGAAAAATTTCAGTAAGTATATGTATAGTCCGACTAAGCAAAGAAGAGCCTCTGGCAAGATGGAAAAATGACTCCAGCTTGGTCAATATTTGTTGAAGAATTATATATGTTGTCTTAATAGTAGATCAAATCGTTCCCTACAATTTGAGATCAAATTTTTGAATCAATATTGATCAAGCTGGAGTCATTTTCCCATCATGCCAGAGGCTCTTCTTTGCTTGATCAGACTATAAATGCCTCTTTAAATACGGTATTTTTGATACACAGTAGTGATACAAAAGTCCTAAATTGATACAGGAAGGAAGCTCTTTGACACAAAATATTTGCAAAGTAAGGCCCAAGAATAAAAAATTATTGACTGTCACAAACAATTGGATTGCACTGACAAAAGTCACTTTATAGGTTAACTTATTTGACAATGCAGAAAATCAGGGGAAAAATAACTATTGGTACTCTGAAACTTGGTTTTTTATAATTATGATTTATTAATTCAACTTAGAAATATCTAAACTCAGTTTTAATGCTCCCAAAATGGTTAATCATTGAGAAATATAATCAGCTTATTTTCAATATGGCGGCGATGATCCTTGAGCGTTGCAAATGTTTTGTATGAACAAGCTTCCTTCCTGTATCAATTTTGGACTCTGTATCACCTATTATCACTATCACCAATTTTTAACATCATTACTACTGCATATAAGAAATCTACAGAGTAGAAAGGCGTTAGAAAAAGATTAATAATAAGAAGAAGAAGAAGAAGAAGAAGAAGAAGAAGAAGAAGATAGATAATTATAGAAGAACACCATCGAAATCAAATTAATAACATTGTGATGATATCCTAGATAAAACAATGGCCCCAGAACAGGACCCAGCGGTGCGCCAATCTTCCCAATGAACGTCCTTGAGGAGTTGCTGCCATCTTTTTTTTCTAGACGAAGGCAGCCGATGCTATTACTAATCAATCTCAATTTCAACATGGCAAACTATAGTAATTCATCGTCTGCAACTATAATCTAGCCTCCAAATGATAATAGTAGTACGCGGTCAATATTTTGATAGATGTTGCTAAAGCTTTCGACAGCGTGCTACTTACTGCCATCTTATTATATTGCCTTGTATATTGGTTTTGCTTTTTTGATACTTCTTCATCATATTTTCCTTCTTCACATACTTTATTCTTCTTCTTCTTCTTCTTCTTCTTCTTCTTCTTCTTCTTCTTCTTCTTCTTCTTCTTCTTCTTCTTCTTCTTCTTCTTCTTCTTCATTTTCTTCTTCTCCTAGTGAGGTGATAAATGCTAATCCTTTTGTTTTACTTTTTTTTTCTTCAACATTTCCCCCTCCTCCTCCTACTTCTCCTAATTTTCTCTTCTTTCTCCTTACATTGCCTTATATTCTTCGCATCCTTCTTCATCCTCTCCTTCTTCTCTTTCCCTTCCTCAGCCTCTTCCACATCATTCTTTTGTCAACCAATTTCTTCTGTACCAGTTAACATTCCAACCTATTGTACTAGAATCGCTTCTATTGAAGAGTCAGTCCAAGCAAAGAAGACATTCCGGCAAGATGGAAGAATAACTCCAGCTCAATCAATACTGTTTCAAATATTATAAATTCAATCTCAAACTGTGTGAAACATTCTAATCTACGATTTGAGACCACATTCATAATTTTTTAATCAATATTGATCGAGCTGGAGTCATTTTCCCATCTTACCAGGATGTCTTCTTCGCTTGGACAGAATAATATACAATACCGTGACGTATTTTGACTGTAGGCCTATCACGTTAGTTTAGTGAGTGAATTGATAGGCATGAGCAATTCAATTCATTTATTTTTCTATAATTCGATTATCAGAGTCGATGTTCACATACCACCCACTTCGATACTTAAAGAATTCGATTATTTTCACGCATTCTTGTCAAGTTCTACTTGATAAAAATATTGTATTCGAGCTCTTAGGCTGAGGCCGCACTGCCGGTGGGTAGTGGAGGGTAGTTGGTAAATCTATAGAACATACACACCATCCACAGTAATACATCGTATGAATGGTATGACGTCATTCTGTTTTTTGAGGTTATGTTGTCCATATTTAAGAGTTTCAAGATGGCGGCTGAACACATACCATTCATACGATGTATTACTGTGGATGGTGTGTATGTTCTATAGATTTACCAACTACCCTCCACCCTCCAGGCTCTACCCACCGGCAGTGCGGCATCAGCCTTAGAGACCCTTCAAGAAATAAGATCCATACGGTCCGACGGTCAGTCGCAGTCGAACAGCTGTAGCCAATCACAGCTCTTGTCTTGTCTTGGCTAAAGTATGTTGGATTCGACCTAGCTTACTAATCAAGAGCAGTTTTTATTTGCACTATCGTTAAAATATGTGCTGGGCCCTGGCTTATAAACATTTCACAATCCACATTGCTCATAATTCGAGGATGTTATTGGTTTTTCTGTCTCATAAACGTTTCCCATAATTCGGAAATTTTACAACCTCACCTGGCTAGTTGCTATGACATGGAAAATCCAAAACTATGCTTCCAATGCAATGATGAACAAATTTATATATCATTATGAATATAAATATTGATTATTATTTTTATTGTGAAATATTAATAGAAATAATTTTTCTATTCTTCTTTTTCTTCCTTCTTCTTTTCCTTCTTTTTCTTCTTCTTCTTCTCCTCCTCCTCCTCCTTCGTCTTTTTCTTTTTCTTTTTCTTCTTCTTCTTCTCATCCTCATCCTCATCATCATCCTCATCTTCATCTTCATCTTCATCATCATCCTCATCTTCATCTTCATCTTCTTCTTCTTCTCCTTCTCCTTCTTCTTCTTCTTCTTCTTCTTCTCCTCCTTCTCCTTCTTCTTCTTCTTTCTTCTTCTTCTTCTCCTTCTTCTTCTTCTTCTTCATCTTCTTCTTCTTTCTTCTTCTTCTCCTTCTTCTTCTTTCTTCTTCTTCTTCTTCTTCTTCTTCTTCTTCTTCTTCTCCTCCTCCTTCTTCTTCTTCTTCATCTTCATCTTCATCTTCATCTTCTTCTTCTCCTTCTTCTTCTTCTTCTTCTTCTCCTCCTTCTCCTTCGTCTTTATCTCCTTCTCCTTCTCCTACGTCTTCGTCTTCGTCTTCGTCCTCGTCTTCTTCTTCTTCTTCTTCTTCTTCTTCTTCTTCTTCTTCTTATGAATATAAAAATTGATTATTATTTTTATTGTGAAATTTTAATAGAAATAATTCTTCTATTCTTCTTCTTCTTCTCCTCCTTCTTCTTCTTCTTCTCCTCCTTCTCCTTCTTCTTCTTCTCCTCCTTCTTCTTCTCCTCCTTCTTCTTCTCCTCCTTCTCCTCCTCCTCCTTCTTCTTCTTTCTACTGAAGGAACCTTCCGAAAACAGGATCCAGCACCTCAGCTATTAAAAATGATGGCCCTCTGTTTAATCCAGCTGCCATGTTTTGTTGTATAGTCTTTCCACAAACAAGAAGACATTCTGGCAGGATGGAAAAATGCCTCCAGCTCATTCAGTATTGGTTCAACGATTATAAATTTTAACTCAAATTGTAGATCAGAATGTTTCCCACAATTTTGAGACTGAATTTATCATATTTAAACCTATATTGATTGAGCTGAAGTTATTTTCTCATCTTGCCAGAATGTCTTCTTTGCTTGGATAGACTATAGAGTGGTGTTTGTGAGAAAAGTGGTAAATTGAATTATAATTATAGGTTAGCTGCTGCTTCAATGTGTAGATAGATTGTAGGATAGGGGGCCTTTGACCGATGAGAATAGGGTGTGAGAAAGAGAGAAGGCGAGAGAGAGAGAGAGAGAGAGAGAGAAAGAGAGAGAGAGGGAGAAAGATAGAGAGAGAGGGAGAAAGAGAGAGAGAGTGAGAGAAAGAGAGACAAAGAGAGAGAGTGAGAGAAAGAGAGAGAGAGAGGGAGAGAGTGAGAGAGAGAGTGTGAGATAAAGAGAGAGAGAGTGAATGAGAGGGGGAAAGAGAAAATAATTCTAGATAAGTTATCCAGAAAAAGTCTAAGTAAAGGACGAGGAGTATATATTGCAATCTATTTGTTTTCAATAAATTTTCTTCAACAATTCTTTCCATCGATTTACTAATATAACACATTCATTCATTCAATCATTTATCTATATCTATAAAAGCGAAATGGCACTGACTGACTGACTGATTCATTCATTCATTCATCACCAGAACTAAAAATCCACTGAACCGAATGCGTTCAAATTTGGCAGGCATGTTCAGTTGGACGTTCAGACGCGCGCTAAGAACGGATTTTAACATTATTTTTAATTTAAAAACTTTTCAGGGATACGCTAAATATTTGATTTTTTCTATAGTTTTCCAGCGTTTTATTAATTTTTTCGAGAACCAATAGGTAGAAAATCTTGATATTTGGTGGGCAGGTTCAGATAAGGTCTAGAAATGTTGTGTTAAAATATTTTTGCAATCCGTTCAAGATTACGCCAGTAATCAGGTTTTCAAAATTGTAGACGTGTTGCGGGTTGCATATCTTCCGCCTTGATACGACCAATCCAAACTGTAAATTCAATGGTTCAGCGACATTATAAACCAATTTGGAAGATATTGAATCAAGTTTCAATCTATGTCCGATACACTTCCCAAGGTTACGCTTAATATTAGCGTTTTACTACTTTTTTGAATTTTTGGAGTTTTTCTTAGATTTTTCTAGAACAATTTGGCAGAAAATGTTGAAATTAGGTATAAACAGGTCCAGATTTGGTGTAGAAATGCTGTGCTCAATAAATTTCGAATCCCTTTTGAACGGAATTTGCAGGCGAGCAAAGTGAGCATGTTTGTCTCAGCTGACACTGACAGAGGTTTTGCAGGCGAGCGAAGCGAGCCTGTTTGACTCACTTACACTGCCTATACTGTCGGGGGTCCAGGGGGGCGGAGCCGGCTAGTTCATTAATAAACTATTACAATGATTTATAGCTTGTAACCTACTATTTCTCTTTCAATTTCAATTGGTAATGATGTCCGAAAGGTTATGTATGTGTCACGCACTTCAAATTTCTGGACCGGGAATACTCACAAGAATAATTCGAAAGTAAAAACAATTTTGAATTTATAGTTGAATTGATTTAACTTCTGACTTCGACTGGAGGGGAGTCCTCTCTTCAATGGGAGAGAGAGAGTCTGCTCAGCCAATAGAAACAAGAAATGAGCAAACGCTACACGCGCTGTTGTCAACTTTCCACTCCCATACGCACAGGTGCATTTTTAGAAATGCTCCGAGCAAGGAAGAACTACTAGATTAGCTTGTCTGTGTCTAGTGCGTGGATTGAGGCATTCGAGTAAACTGTCGTATCAATGAGGCAACGGCAACACTGCGCCAGCTCAATCACCACATGTTGCTTCTCCCCAGATCCCCCCAAGTAAGAAGTATTTTTAAAACGACTATAGTAATGTTGTTGGAAAGCCGAAAAATCACTTGAAAACTTTAAATAAAATCTAATAAAATTGAAAGTTTTAACCGAAAATTCACAAACAACCACGAGCTACAACATACTACTGGTGTCATACATTGTTTACGTCCAAGGTATAATATATCAACTTCACAATTTACATATAATCATGTATTTAATTTTTGTTCAAAAATTATCAATTCAATCTCAAATTTTAGGAAACAATTTGATCTCCATTAAGATCACATTTATAATTCTTGAACTAATATTTAACGAGCTGGAGTCATTTTCACATCTTGCCAGAGGGTCTTCTTTGCTTGGACACACTATGTCTTGAATAATTCTTCATTCTTGCCAAGTATTCCCCCATATTTAATTCATTCAAATAGATTCCAACCAGCTTGGCGAATACTAAACACTTTTTCTGTTGCACAGCTCGGTTAGAACCGTCTGAAAACGGTCTACGAAAGCACATCTTTATAAGTCTTCTTTGCTTGGAAAGACTATATATGTTGAGGATTCAACCATAGGTGACTCACATATAAATATTGCGTGACCCCCTAAAAAAAGAACAATAAGGTGACGTAATATCTCCTTTATTCTTGAACAAGTTAATAAAACTGCATAAAAGGTGTAGCAGTTGAAATAGTAATAAAAAGTATGAATAACAAAGCTATTATATAGTCTGTCCAAGCAAAGAAGACCCTCTGGCAAGATGGGAAAATGACTCCAGCTCGTTCAATATTGGTTCAAAAATTATTGATTTGGTCTCAAATTGTAGATCAGAATGTTTCCTACAATTTGAGACCAAATTTATAATTTTTGAACAAATATTGACCGAGCTGGAATAATTCCCCCATCTTGCCAGAATGTTTTCTTTGCTTGGACAGACGAAATCAAAGAACCATCATGAAAAGCAGTTAAATTTTGCAAAATATGCAAGAAATCACCTCAAGGATATAAGTCATAAATGGAAACATATCGGTATTTAGTTTGTCTCGTATTGTTGAAAAACTCAAATAGATTTGATAATAATAAAATTTACTTTCGGAAGCAAAGACAAAAATTGAATTTCAATAAAAATCAAAAAAGGCATTCATGAAGGTTTTTTCATTCATCAAGGGTTTGTACTTGGAGCCCTTGTTATATTCTGTCCAAGAGAAGAAGACATTCTGGCAGGATGGGAAAATGACTCCAGCTCGGTTAATATTCGTTCAAAAATATTATAAATTTGGCCTGAAATTATAGAGCGGAATGTTTTGTATAATTTGAGATAAAGATTATAATATTTGAACCCTTATTGATTAAGCTGGAGTCATTTTCCATCTAGCCAGCTCGGTCAATATTCGTTCAAAAATATTGTAAATTTGTCTCAAATTGTAGATCAGAACGTTACCAACAATTTGAGAGTAGAATTATAATCTTTGAACCTATAGTCCATTCACGATGGCTTGAGACGAGATAAACAAAAGCTCTGCATGTGTGTGTGCGCGACTGGGGTGGCTTCGTTTTAGCCACGACATAAACAAGTCATAGCAATGCCAAAATACCGAATTTTGTTGTCGGGACTGTAAGCAAAGCATTGACACAAAAACTTTTATTATAATTGTTTGTTCATTTTTGGTTCATACAGTCGATAGAGAACCGAAACAAGCAATTTCCCAATGCGTATCTATAAAAAAGATTACTTAAAGATACTTATTCTGAATTGCCTACAACAAAATTCGGGATTTCGGCATTGCTGTGACTTGTTTAATGTCGTGTCTAAAACGGAGCCGCTCCAGTCGCACACACACACACATGCAGAGCTTTTGTTTATATCTCAAGCCATCGTGAATGGACTCACGAAAAGGCACTGGCGACTGTAACGGTTTGGTGGTGAGAAGAAACTTTAAATTAAATTATTTGATCCTTGTATAGATTTATACCTGACCTTATATTATTTCAGATGGGCAATAAGAAGATATCAAAACTTAAAATATTTATAGGTTAATATAATAAATTCCGAAATCATCAAAATTACGCACCCGACATAATACAAGGGGATCGTGAATGTAAGAGAATTCAAAATCAAACCACCACGAAAGAAATGGATCTCATCTTTAGAATTGTGACAGAGGTGATTATAAATTAATAACGAAAAGTTATAGTAGCGACATCCCTTGGTTTATTTCTAAAATCCAGAATAAATAAAATCAAAAGATAATAGTAATTGGCTACCGGAAATACAAATTACATTATTTTCAGAAATATGGGTTACAATCGGTTACTTAAATTCTTAAATATGTTAGTATACATAAATACCTGGTGTGATGAGGGCCCCCCATAAACTTTCACACTATGTATCACTATTGCCTTTCAATTGCACTTCACTTGGTTGATAAAATATTGGTTTCGATGGAAATTTGAATCTGATCCTTCTGAGGTTTTTCTTTGTAATCCTGATGTGCAGAAGTCCGGGTTTCCTTGGGGTTTTTAACGAGATACCCTCGGTCCATCTGCGAAGTCCATGCTACAGTATTGGTTTACTGGTTAATTTCAGCGAGGTGGATACATCCAGGTTGATACATCGACCGCTGATACAGCGGATTTGGAGATTGGTAAAATTTGAGAGAAGAATCCAATAACTTGGTAAATTTACATATCAAAGAAAAATTAAAATAAAAAAAAAATCAGGATGAAGCTACTATGTAAAAGAATGAGAATTTAATTAATGTGACTACATCCTGTACTTCAAAGAACTTTCAACAAATCTTATAGAAGAAAGAAAATGTCAATCTCAACTGATTGGGAGCTGGATTCGAAGTGAATTGAAATTAATAGAGGAGCAAACCGTACAAGGCCATCCCCACTCCTAAGCAACTGTCGATCAAGCAGAATTTTGTTCAAGAAAGAGAGCGACCGAGCAACATACAAAGTAATGAAAAAGGAGGAAAAATATAGAGAGAAATCTACTAAAAGAATAAGCTAGTAATTGCAAGAACAATGATAAAGTTGTTTTTCGAGTAATTCGAAAACAATTTTATCAAGTAATGGAAAATTTATTAAACGTTTTTGGTTGAAAAACAAGATAAATGAATCATGATATTTCATACCGTTACACGACTCGTGCCCACGAAACAGGTGAAGTGCTGTACAGTAGAAGATACGAGCACTTCACCTTTTTCGTGGGCACGAACCGCCAGTGCGAAAAGGTTCAAAAATTGTAATTCTACTCTCAAATTGTTGGTAACGTTCTGATCTACAATTTGAGACAAATTTACAATATTTTTGAACGAATATTGACCGAGCTGGCTAGATGGAAAATGACTCCAGCTTAATCAATAAGGGTTCAAATATTATAAACTTTATCACAAATTGTACGAAACATTCTGGTCTACAATTTGAGACCAAATTTATAATAATTCTGAACGAATATTAACTGAGCTGAAGTCATTTTCCCAATCAAGCCTTGAAATAACTGAAGCTTTTTCAATTTCTATAACGTTCTATCAAAGAATATGTAGACATCTATAAAGAATATGTATACTTTATATTCACTGGTTCTATGCAATCCATCTCTCAGCACTAAAGAATTTGTCCTTGTATCAATACTGAAGTCAATAACACAGCGACTCATTAAAATAACGACCAATTCCATTCTCAATAAATGATTGACCAACCAAAGGAGACCACAAGACTCTCACTCATATCTAGTTCTCTCTCTCTCTCTCTTTCACTCTCTCTCTCTCTCTCTCTCTCTCTCTCTATAAATGAAGTGAATAACCTCTTGTCTCTCTCTCTCTCTATCTCTCTCACTCTCTATCTCTCTCACTCTCTCTCTCTCTCTCTCTCTCTCTCTCTCTCTCTCTCTCTCTCTTACTCTCTATTTCTCTAAATGCCTTACTATGGTATGTCTAATGTATATCCTATCTATTTTCTTAAAATTATTTTCTTTTCTTTTTATTAATGTTTTTTCTCTGATAGGCTAATTTAATTCGTCATTGAATCTGGACCACTGCTTTGATTAGTCTATTTCTTCTCCTACTTCTTCCTATCCACTTCCTAATTTTTGTCCTCCTCTTTCTTCTTCTCCTTTGTTGTCTACTTCTTCCACACTTCATTCTTATTCTCCTCTTCTTTTTTCTCCTCTATTGTCGTCTAGAAGTCTAGATCAACCTCTCCTATTTTCTTCTTTATCTCTTCCTTTCTCCTTCTCCTTTCTCCTCACCTCCTTCTTCTTCTTCTACTCCTTCCTCTTATTTTCCTCCTTCTTATTCTACTTTTTTCTTTTAAACTTTTGTTGTCTACTCATCTTTCTTTCTTTTTCTCTTATGACGGCTACTTCTTCTTCCCTTTCTTCTCCTCCTCCTTGTTTTATTTATCCATATTCTACCCCTTCTGCTTCATTGTCGGCTCCTTCTTCTTCTTCTCTTTTATTTTTCTCCTTTTTACAACGTTTTTCTTATTTTTCTTCTTTTTATTTACATTTTCATCTTCGTTTCATTTTTCGTCTCACTTCCTCCTTTTTCTCTTTTCCTTCCTTCTTCTACTTTCTCCTTACCTCCTTCTTCTCCCTCCTTTTACTTCTCACATTTCTTCTTCTAGCTTTTGTTCTTCCTCTCCTTTGACGATTACTTCTTCGTCTTCTTCTTATCCTTCTCGTTCTCCTCCTCCTTCTTCTATTTCTTTTTCTTCTTCTCCCCCTCCTCCTCATCATCCTTTTCCTCCGTCTTCTCCTACACCCCCTCCTCTTTCCTTTGTTCGTATCTTTCTGTCAGTACAACACTCAGCCTTCACAACCAAATCTATTGCGTCATCTGAAATATTTCTATAGCATTGATTCAATACATAGGCTATAAATGGCCTACAAAATTTTATTAGCAAATGCCTTTCCGATAGTATCATAGAGGGATTCCTTCACAGATATAGTTGTCCAAGCAAAGAAGACATTCTGGTAAAATGTTAAAATGACTCCAGCACGATTGATATTGGTTCAAAAATTATAAATTTGAACTCAAATTGTAGAAGAAGTTCTTCTCTACAATTTGAGATCAAAGTTATAATTTTTGAACCAATATTGATCGAGCTGGAATCATTTTCCCATCTTGCCAGGATGTCTTCTATGCTTGGACCGCTTATTTAATTGAGGGATTCTTTCCAAGATTTCAATGACTAACCGCGATTTAACTACTGCCAATGTCACTTTAGTCACTGTTTTGGAATCTTTCTCTTTTTGAAACCTCCTCTTCTTTTCCAGAGTTTATACAGAGTGTTTCAGGAGGAATGTGCAATACTTCTCAGGCTGATTCCTCACACCAAGTAGACAAAAAAGTTCCATGGGACCATCCCCCAAAAACGCTTTGTTACCGAGATAACAATGGCCGAAAATTTACATTTTTTAAAAATTATCAATTTTTCCAACTTTTTAGAGGTTTTAAAATTAACAATTCCTATGTAAAATTAGCTCAGAAATGCATTGAAACAAGTAAGAAGTTTGTAACTTGAATGGTTATCGAGATAATAGGGGAAATATTCCTTAGGCCGGTATTACACGATAATAGTTCAATAATCATAGTTGATCTTATGGAAAGAGACAAAAAAATGATTTCGTATTTTCATCTCTTTTCATATGATCAACTATGATCATAGAAATATTATCGTGTAATACCCGCCTAAAACAATTTTTTTTAGCAATTAGAGGTTATACCTGAACAATAAATCAAAAATTTTAGATTTCAATCAACGAAAGTTGTGTATAGTCAAATTATGAAGAAAAGGTGATCGCATAAACCTTAAAGTTTGATAAATCTCAGAAATTGCGACAAAATTTTCAAAATCCAGAATTAATTTCAACAATGGAAGTTGTAGACTGTAGAGAATCAGTTTCTGAAGAAAAGGTGATCGTGTAAATCTTATCTTTGGGAAATCTCAGAAATTGTTATAAAAAATCTCAAAATCCCGACTAAACACTGATTTTTCACTTGTGTTGTGTTGTCTATTTTGCTTTCTTCTAATCGTATTTTCTGAAAAATTTATTTTCATTTCGTGAACTGATTCCTTTCGGCAAAAACACGTCCATATTTGAAACTACGCTTTGTTCAATTTGATTCAAACAAATGTGTTGTATGCGGGCCTAATCAACTACCAAACTATAGGCTGTCCAAGCAAAGAAGACATTCTGGCAAGATGGGAAAATGACTCCAGCTCGATCAATATTCGTTCAAAAATTATAAACTTGGTCTCAAATTGTAGAAAACATTCTGCTCTACAATTTCAAGACCACATTTATAATTTTTTGAACGAATATTGATTGAGCTGTAGTTATTTTCCCATCTTGCCAGAATGTCTTCTTTGCTTGGACAGCCTATTGTAGTAGATTCATAGTCAGTGTTTTCATTTTTTAATTCACCCAGCTACTCAGCTTTAAGAATGAGGCAGCTGACAGACTAGAGCCAGCACCTGACTAAACTACCAGCTGATGCTATGGAATGTCAATACGCCATCTGCCCCTCAGGGCCCCAAAACCAGAGCGGGGAAGAAAAAGAAGAAGAAAAAGAACAGGGGGGAGGAGGTGAGGAAGAAGAAGAAAAAGGGCCGCGCGGCCCGTGTCAAAAGAGACAAGGACCCCATTCAACAGATGATGGAGGAGTGGAAAAAATTTGGAGATGAAGATGAAGATGAAGAAGAAGAAGAAGAAGAAGAAGAAGAAGAAGAAGAAGAAGAAGAAATGTAAGAGATGTTAAATAAAATAATTTAAAGTAATACTAGAAGTAAAATTACAATATTTAATTTCAGAGAATTGATTTTCAATCTCATTCAGAAAACGTTTGACAAATGAGCTAGGAGGAGGAGGAGGAGGAGGAGGAGGAGGAGGAGGAGGAGGAGGAGGAGGAGGAGGAGGAGGAGGAGGAGGAGGAGGAGGAGGAGGAGGAGGAGGAGGAGGAGGAGGAGGAGGAGTAGGAGGAGGAGGAGTAGGGGGAGGAGGAGGAGGAGAAGGGGGAGGAGGAGGAAGAAGAATAGAACAGGTGGAGGAAGCTGAAAATCAGCCACCTGCCGACATACCGGCTCCTGCTTTATTAAATCAAAATCAGAATAAGAAAGAGAAGAAAAATTGAATAAAAAAGAAAAATATTGCCACATGCCATCACCATCACAGAAACAAGGAACACTTGTTCTTTTAGAGATTAGATTTATTTCCGAAACAAAAGGGCCTGTATTATAAAGTTTTAGCATTCTTGTAAAACAGGAGAAAGGAGAGCTTACACTTCACAAAGGTGTAGCTTGTGACCCCAGGTATAATAATTCGCTATGAAAGACAGCTACAGACGGTCCTGATAGAGCTGATCATTAATATAGTCTGTCCAAGCAAAGCAGAGCCTCTGGCAGAATGAGAAAATTACTCCAGCTCGGTCAATATTAGTTCTAAAGTTACTGATTTGGTTTCAATATTGTAGA
Source organism: Sogatella furcifera (assembly GCA_017141385.1). Taxonomy (NCBI): domain Eukaryota; kingdom Metazoa; phylum Arthropoda; class Insecta; order Hemiptera; family Delphacidae; genus Sogatella; species Sogatella furcifera. Next base: position 5,202,224 of record CM029559.1, on the reverse strand, counting down.
AAACATTCTGATTTACAATTTGAGACCAGATTCATAATTGTTGAACAAATAATGACCGAGCTGAGGTTATTTTCCCATCTTGCCAGAGGGTCTTCTTTGCTTGGACAGATTAAGCCTACAATTTGAGACCAAATTTATGATTTTTGAACCAATATTGACCGAGCTAAGGTTATTTTCCCATCTTGCCAGAGGGCCTTCTTTGCTTGGACAGACTATACCTACAATTTGAGACCAAATTTATCATTTTTGAACCAATATTTTCCGAGCTGGAGTCATTACCCCATCTCGCCAGAATGTCTTCTTTGTTTGGAAAGACCAACTTCGATCAGAATATGCAAAAAGATGTTTTGAACTTTTGATCTGTGTATTGTTCCAATCAAGAACATTGTATTTTCTCGAATAAATTATTTCTCAATAATAATATCTCCAATACTATAGTTGGCCAAGCAAAGAAGAGCCTCTGGCAAGATGACAAAATGACTCAAGATCGGTCAATATTGGTTCAAAAATTATTGATTTGGTCTCAAATTGTAGACCAGAATGTTTTCTACAATTGAAACCAAATTAATAATTTTTGAACCAATATTGACTGAGCTGGAGTCATTTTTCATCTTGCCAGAGGCTCTTCTTTGCTTGGCCAGACTATAACAGTACAGTAGTCTAAATTATCAGAATTATTTTACTCCCAAGTATCAATAGACATTTGGCATGTGTGTTAGATAAGAATAACTTAGGCTACATTATTTTTATTCCTAGGCGGAGTTATGAGTCAATGCTTCCGATAACCCATCACAAGTTTCAATATTCTTTAACAATGAATAGTCTTTCCAAGCAAAGAATACATTCTGGCAAGATGGGAAAATAACTTCAGCTCGGTCAATATTGCTTCAAAAATTACAAATTTAGTTTCAAATTATAGAGCAGAATGTTTTCTACAGTTTGAGACCAAATTTATCATTTTTGAACCAATATTGGCCGAGCTGGAGTCATTTCCACATCTTGCCAGAATGTCTTCTTTGCTTGGACAGACTATAATCACAAATTTCAATACCGTATTCTAAACAATGTACTGATTCATAATTTTCTTGGATAAATCTTGAAGGTCGTTGAATTTATTCCTATTTGAAATTTATTCCAAGATTTGATTTTGTAATGTTTGTTTGATAGGCCTAATTCTCATTTGGAAATCATTCCAAGATTAGTGCTTGGTGTTATTTTTTAATAATTTTTTTCAAAATTTATTATAAGATTTAGGCTTAGTGTTATTTGTTTGATGATTATTATTTGAAATTTATTCCAAGATTTCAACTTCATGTTAGCCTACGGTATTTGTTTAAAAATGGAATTGCTGTATCATTGATTACTCAATTGAGCTATAAACAATTATTATTCATTGAAATAACCCAGTAATTGTAGCTTGAATGACTTCAAGTTTGGAGCGTTTCTAATGAAAATTATAACTCATGAATTACCGTCAATACAAATAATTATGCAACTCAACATAGTATAGTCTGACCAATCAGGTGAAGTGCTGTACAGTAAAAGATACGAGCACTTCACCTGTTTCGTGGGCACGAGCCAATTCAATTCATTAAATCACATGGCATCACAAAACTTGTTATAGTCTGATCAATCAAAGAAGACTCTCTGGCAAGATGGAAGAATGATTCAAGCTCGGTCAATATTGGCTTAAAAATAATTAATTTGATCTCAAATTGTAGGAAACAATTTGATCTACTGCTAAGACCACATTTATAATTCTTGAACAAATATTGACCAAGCTGGAGTCATTTTCCCATCTTCCCAGTGGGTCTTCTTTGCTTGGACAGGCTATAGCAAACTAGAAGTTTAAATAAATTGATTACAGACCTAGTAGTTCACTTCAAGCACTTGAGTTATATAATTAGTTAGGAGGCTGGAAAAATTATACAAACTTGAGGAAACTTTTGCAAAGAAGCAATAATTTAAGAAATCATAAGTTTTTCATGAAATATATGTACCTAGGTCCTTTAAGCCGTAATACAGGACAAAGATTAACATATACTATGATAAAATTTTCTAAAATTTTAATGGTTTCTGTGAAATGTTTCATGAGTTAAAACCTTATGAAGCCTGATAAGAATACCTTTTTCTTTCTAAATTTTGTATCAAGAATTTTACTGGTCTCTGGAAAAAGTTTCGTAAGTTAAAACCAAAAAGAATTTTTAAACTATGCTATAATAGTGTAAGTAGTAGGCCTATTGTGAGCTTTTCAGTAAAATCAACAATGAAATTTGCTCCAACATTTTCCTTTGTTCGAATCAGATTATCCTTTTTTATATTTTTGGGTAGAATTATGTTCAATGTGAGAGGCCCTCAGATTCAAGTTAGATTTAGTTATAGATATCTTACCGCAAGTTCTGTTAATTTCAAGTAATTCCCATGTAGGAAACTTTGAATTAGCTAGAATAAACCAAACAAAACTAGAAAATTTACAGAATATTTTGTTTTAGTACATTTTTGGTATAATAATTAGGTCAAAGTAGGGTTAAAAACTTTACGATACCATTTTGTTTGTTTTGGGAGATAATTTAACAATTGAAACTGAGATTTTATCAAGTTTAAAATAACTTACCAGTTGTTTGAGATCAAAGATTGAAGTCCATTCCTGAATGTTACGTCCACTGTTCACAAAATTTCACACTTCAACTGATTTCGAAACGAAAAACGAACAAAACAAACACTATTGTAAAGCACACTTTGACAATAATAGCCAGATGGTTTTGAACTTTTCGAGAACTAAAATTTCATAACTACTGACAAGACACTGTTGTAAAACTAGTTAAAACTTGGTACTTTGTGCTGGTTTGACACTTTTTCGAATAGATAAAAAACGGAGACCGATTACATGATTGAGAAACGTGACAAGAAATTCCAATTATTCACTTAGAACTCACTAAAAAAACTAAACAAACGTTCCATCAACATTCCATTGCAAACATAGCAAAGTTCAGGACAGACTAAACAACTTCTGAAAACAGGAGTAAACTCTCCTACAGCCAACATGACAAACAAAAATTATCGTACAACATAACCTGAAAACTTCGAAATTGTTGTCAAAATCATTGAAAACTGATCAAATTGAATCAAAACTATTTCGAAAATATCATAATGAACTAAATATTATAAAATTAAACATGGAAAACAATTTAATTTCGATATTTTCTGTAAAAGCTGTCGGGAAGGATTCATTGTTAGGTTAGTTTATGAATGACCCGCAAGAATGCAGCACTAGATGAAATCGGATTAATCCTGCAATGTGAAGCGGCAGGTTTGAAAATACGAGTTCTAGTTTCATATGAGTAAAGTCTGTGAGATTTTCTATAATTGAGGAGAGAAATAGGGAAATATAACTTGAATTCGCGTATAAATTGATTAATTGTGATCTAATTGATAATAATATGGGGCATATTTTCCCAAATAGTTCTTGTTTTACAAATTTTAGTAATTTTACAAGTACTAAACCACTGACAAAAAATGTGATTTATTTTGATGGTTTTCCTTTTAAAGTTATCATAGATATAAGAATAAGAAACTCTTCATGGATAAGTTATTTGAGAGGTTCACATTTAACAAATAGCCCAAAAATACAGGGAGGATACCCTTTCATAATATAGCAAGATTATAATTGTCTAATCTTCAGAATGATCTGGACAGAAAACAACATTATGAGATGCATGTCAAAGATAATGCAGGATAGCAAGGATTGAACTGGTAATAGGGGGATAGCTGCGTTTTTCTAATTCAATTCGGTAAAAATGTTGCTGATAATGCCAAATCCATGAAATAGAGTACCCTTTTTATAATTTAATATTTTTAAAAAAGGTAACTTACTTTGATTGTAATTATTTAAAGTTTAAACGAATACAGTAGACCTGAATGAAAATAAGTATTTGACTTTTGTACTTACTTATTCCTATAGTGTATATGCATATACCTCATTTTATATGCATTAGCCACAATCAATAACTATAGAAACTTACAGCAAACAAGTTGAAGCTCAACAAACACAAGACGTCTCATCTATCCTTGTTAGCTCGTTGAAGAGGGGAGACTATAGTCTGTTCAAGCAAAGAAGACATTCTGGCAAGATGGGAAAATGACTCCAGCTTGGTCAAGATTGGTTCAACAATTATTAATTGGGCTCATATCGTAGGGAAGGATGTTTTCTACAATTTGAGACCAAATTTTTATTTTTTGAACCGAGCTGGAGTCATTTTCCCATCTTGCCAGAATTGTCTTCTTTGCTTAAACTGACTATAACAAGATCACCAAGTGTACCAGAAGATTTCTAGAGTGATATAACTTACCTTCTAATAAGAAGACTGAGAAATTATGATCGATCAGAAACTCTTTAATTATTAAACTAAAGAATATATTAACTTTTGTATTAGTTGGTAGCATTATTACTTGATAAAGTGAAAATTGTATTTTAAACTTTCATCATCTTTCCTTCACCATATGTAAACGCAACATCATTCACTCACTCATCATCTTTTTTGTCCTTTCCCAAGAATGGACATCTTTATGTCCAAACTTCGCCTTTTCATCTAGACAATTATTCAATCGTATTTTAATCATCACCTTTGCTTAAGGGTGGATGGTAGTGGACGGCAAACTGCCGAACGGCAAAATCAAGCCCCATAAGAACAATGTAATTTTTATCAATCTCTTGAAGCAGATGGAGCCTCTATTTATGGACAGAATTTCACGTTCTTTATCTCATTGGAAAGAGAATTCAATTTTCCAGGGGCGTAAATTTTTTACTTTTTTGATTTTAAGTTTATTTCAATAATTAGAGTTCAATACTTTTAAAGTTAATTAATTATACGATAATTTATTATCAAAATGAACTTTGAATCAAAAAAGTAAAAAAGTCACGCCCCTGGAGAATTGAACTCTCTTTCCAATGACATAAAAAACGTGAAATTCTGTCCATAAATAGAGGCTCTATCTGCTCCAAGAGATTGATAAAAATTACATTGTTCTTATGGGGCTTGATTTTGCCGTTCGGCAGTTTGCCGTCCACTACCACCCAATCTTAAAGTAAATTTGACCGATTTGAATTTAATGTATGGTACAAAAGAGAAATCGGTAATATGATCCAATTCCTTATTGGGTATTAGCCTAGCGAATTGCGACCTTCAATGCATCTATTGTGTCAAAAATGGTTTCAGTCGAACTTTTTTCCAATAATTATTCCACTATATCGAGTTTCAATAATAATTATTATGGAGCTTCATGCAGTCAATCATTTATATCATAATTATAAAAACATTTCACCCTCATTGGAAACTTTTTTCTCTCTTGTTAACTAGTTGTGAAGGTGATATTGTGTTATTAGTTATCTTTTTTAGGTGATATTGTGTTATTAGTTATCTTTTTTAGGTGATATTGTGTTATTAAATATCTTTTTTAGGTGATATTGTGTTATCAGTTATCTTTTTTAGGTGATATTGTGTTATTAGTTATCTTTTTTAGGTGATATTGTGTTATTAGTTATTTTTAGGTGATATTGTGTTATTAGTTATCTTTTTTAGGTGATATTGTTTTATTAGTTAACTTTTTACTCTCTTGTTAAGTAGTTATGAAAGTGATATTTGTTAGTTATCCATATATTAAATGATAAACCTATGGTTTGACAATATCTTGTCATTTTATTACACGTTATTTCTCTCTGATTTTATTTTATTTTGTAGAGTATGGTACAAATCTTACTACTATACAGAGTGTTTCAGCAGGAAAGTGCAATACTTCTCAGGCTGATTCCTTACACCAAGTAGACAAAAACGTTCCATGGGACCAACCCCCAAAAACGCTTTGTTACCGAGATAACAATGGCGGAAAATTGAGATTTTTCAAAATATATTAATTTTTCTAATTTTTTAGAGGCTTTAGTGAGGTTCTAAAAGAATCAATTCCTATGTAAAATTAGCTGAGGAATTCAATGAAACCAGTTCCAAGTTTTTAGCTTTAACAGTTATTTATTAGGTGATATTGTGTTATTTTAGTTATAACTTTAGGTGATATTGTTTTATTAGTTAATTTACTCTCTTCTGAAGTAGTTATGAAAGTGATATTTGTTAGTTATCCATATATTAAATGATAAATCGCTACTATACACAATATCTTGTCATTGTGTCACGTTATTTTTCTCTGATTTTATTTCATTTTGTAGAGTATGGTACAAATCTTACTACTATACAGAGTGTTTCAGGAGGAATGTGCAATACTTCTCAGGCTGATTCCTTACACCAAGTAGACAAAAAGTTTCATGGGACCAACCCCCAAAAACGCTTTGTTACCGAGATAACAATGGCGGAAAATTGAGATTTTTCGAAATATATTAATTTTTCTAATTTTTTAGAGGCTTTAGTGAGGTTCTAAAAGAATCAATTCCTATGTAAAATTAGCTGAGGAATTCAATGAAACCAGTTCCAAGTTTTTAGCTTTAACAGTTATTGAGATAATTGGGAAAAATATGCTAGAAAACGCCATTTTTCAACAATAAGGGTTATAACTGGATAAGGAATCATAAAATTGTATTTTTTATTAATGGAAGTTGAAGAGAGTCGGATTCTGAAGAAAACGTTAAATGGCGGCGATTGTGTAAATCTTACCCAAATCTCAGAAATGGCGACCTAAAATCGAAAAATTGACAAAACATAGGACAAGTGATAAATTTGTGTATAGTAGCGATTTTGCGATTTTCGATCGCCATTTCTGAGATTTGGGTAAGATTTACACAATCGCCGTCCAAGGGAAAAAAGTTGAATGGTAACAAAATAATAAATGAAGATAATTTTAATAATAATCCAATTTTTAAAAAAACTTTAAAAATCTAGATTTTGGTGTAAATAGGACTTATAACATACGCTTTCAACTGCAATCATATGATATTATTTAGACTTATATTTTTAATCTTGTTTACTTATTTCATTATTATTTTATCCACATTGATAATGGCCTAATGTGCCAAAACATGTCTGTTTTAATAATTTTAAAGTTTTTAAAAGGGTATTTGATTTTCATTTATTTTTCAAAATACAGAGTGGTCTATTAATCACTCTTGACAAAAATTCATTGTAATGTTAAGTGACTTATTGCCTACTATGTAGAATATAAAATGGATTTCAAAAGACATAACACAACAATTAAAACCAATTATTTTACTCATCTTTTGCAATGAATCGATATTACAATCATTAAACAACTAGGATCAATCAAACTAACGCATAATGTAATCTTAAATTATAATTAATTTAAATATTACAATTATTCTTCGTAGATCTAATCAATTAGTTTTATTCATAATTATGAGCATAGAATCAATTATTTATCTGTGTACTTTAAAGTATTTAAATATTCAAATAATTTATTTACACAGTGCGAAGGTAGACTGTTTCCCGCCAAGAAACAAAATGGCGGAAGGTGTGATCGAAGATTGAGGTTATGTTACACGTTTTGAGGTTATGTAACAGGTTTTGAGGTTAGGTTAACGATTTTTAGGTTAGAAACCACAGCTATGATAATTTGGAATGTACAAGTTGAATTATAGATTCACAAAAATATAGAAACTTCCAATTTAAACTAAAAATACTAGTTTCTATTGGTGAGAAATTTTAAAAATTTCAAGACCAAACCAAAGAAAAATTGCCAGTTATAAAACAGTTCAACCAGACAAAAATTTCAAAACTGAAACCAAAAACGTATTGCCTGATACAAGAATTGAAAAATTTATTTGATTTTCCTTATTATTAGACAATAATATTCAACACACAAGAAATATTTCAGAAACTAAAGAGGAAAAATGAAAAATATTTCAAAAACTGAATAGTTATAAAACTTGAAGAATTGAAGAGATTGAGATAAATGGAACACAAAAATTTCATGAAAGTTATGTAAAAATCACTGGCGGCTCGTGCCCACGAAACAGGTGAAGTGCCCGTATCGTTTACTGTACAGCACTTCACCTTTTTCGTGGGTATGAGCCGCCAGTGGCAAAAATGTACATAAACGTTAACTCATACTTATCTGACTAGTGTTTTAATTATAATTAAATTAATGATTAATTATAATTAATTGTAGTTTTCGTTTATTTTGGTTAATATGACTCATTACTCTTCATAGGTATCTAATGTGTTAACTTAATGTTGTACCATGGGTAAGTAAATAAATGAAGTAAATATTACCTACAAGTGTATTCTATAGTAGATAACTTTTGATTTGGTGACCCAAAAAACTGGAAATACATGGTTCAATTTCTTTTCAATTAAATACTTTAAATAATATACAAGAGACTATTCAATAAGATACGTGATACAAGGGAAACAATCAAATTGAATAGCTCTGAATCAATTGAATTAAATTCAATGTACTACGTATTGTATTAGTAGTCTTTTGTATCTTCTTGCATTTATCAAACTGGAAGGGAACTGAACAGTGGATACACAACTTAAATACATTTTAATTGATATCTGAGAACAACTACAAACCTTCTAAACAACATTTTATAAGTCTTTTAATACAGGAAACGATGGACAAAATAATTTGCTCAACAATGTTTAGAGCAAATCTCTTAGGTATAGGATGGTCGAACAAAGAAGACATTCTGGCAAGATGGGAAAATGACTCCAGATCGGTTAATATTGATTCAAAAATTATAAATTTAGTCTCAAATTGTAGAGCAGAATGTTTTCTACAATTTCAAACCAAATTCATCATTTTTGAACCAATATTGACCGAGCTGGAGTCATTTTCCCATCTTGCCAGAATGTCTTCTTTGCTCGACCAACCTATATTAATGTTTATTAAGGGTCACCATCTCTAAAGTACCTTACTATACCTATGTCAACTTTTATTAATAAAACTAATAAAAGTCACGAAATTCTTCACAGAAAAACTATTTCCAAAACTAGTAACTAAAGGAGAATAAATAAATTACAAGAATTGGGAAAACTGTAAAACTAACATTCAAACTGGAGATATAATACTTGAATTGAACCGATATTGAGAATGATGTAGTTTTATTCCAATAAGAACACTGTAAAATAATCTGAATTTTTGTAAAAAATGAGTTGAATTTTGTTCACTTTTTGTGAGAAATAAAGAGTGAACGGAACTAAGCTTTTAACAATTTTTTTCATTTTCGGATAAATTTTTTTTTCAAAAAAATTTGTAAAAAATTATTGAAAATCTATTAAAGGCTTCAAATTTGAATAATTTTTGCATTTTTCTATGAATTGTGTTCTGCATCAGTGTAATCAATCACATAATATTAGATGATAATCGTGTAAACTCCAATTAAACTAGTGATATTCATTGATCAAAAGCCTTTGAAAAATCAACAAAATACAGTCCAAAATCAAAATTCAACTAATTACTCTTAAACTAAAATATAAATAATTACAACTAATCAATTAGACTTCTTTATTGTTGAGTGTAATTAGAATAAATTATTGTAAGTACAATTATTTGAGTAATTCAAAAGCAATAAAAAATTAGGTATTGAAAAAGAGGTATTGTTGATCAGTGAGCCGATGTTGAACATAATTCAAATTTAGGATTCAACTTATTAATATTCACGATGAAAAATTAAATTAAATTACATTAAAACTAAAATGAACAAACTAGTGAACTATAGAGAAAAAAGAGAATTTTTGACAATTTTTTGTCAAAGAAATGGTTCAGTCAAGATCATTTCGACTAAAAAATAACCTAAAATCATCAAAAAATTGAAATTTTCGAATCTTAGGAATAGGCTAACAACATTACAAAGAGTCTGTAAATACTAGAGACAGTGGTATAGTCTGTCCAAGCAAAGAAGACATTCTGGCAAGATGGGAAAATGACTCGAGCTCGGATAATATTGGTTTAAAGATTACAAATTTGGTCTAAAATCGTAGAAAACGTTCTTATCTACAATTTTAGACAAAATTTATCATTTTTGAAAAAATGTTATCCAAACTGGAGTCATTTTCCCATCTTGCCAGAATGTCTTCTTTGCTTGTACAGACTATACCTTTAATGATTCTATAACATTTCATAACCAGTAAATTATGTCTCCAGTTTTTTTAACAAACTCTTTGAAAAACACATTTCATACAAGGGTTATCAGTGGCCAAGACATCATGTTTAAATTTAATTTAATCGCAAATATCAACCGCAGCTACTACCCAAATAAACTAGAATTTGTTTATTTTCAAATTTGAATAATTTCTTCCAAGTTAATAAGAATTTGTAAAACTCTTGGAGTGTTTCAAATTTGAATAATTTCTTCCAAATTAACTAGAATTTGTAAAACTCTTGGAGTCCACATCCAAACTGACAGTTCGATTGGACTGACGGTTCACAGCTATTTTAGACTGCAGGTTTCTCATTCCACTTACAGTTTTTGATTGTCACTGTCCAAATTGACAGTGAATGTAGACCCATAACAAACAAAATCTACAATAACAAAACACTTGACATGCAGATCAAATTTTATTATAAACAAAAGTTAATATATTGAAAAATTCCATTTGAGAGAAATGTAAAAATTGAATCTTTACAATACTGTGAATAACACACTGAATTTTTTAAAAATTTCTGATTTGAGTTGAAAATATTGCAATCAATTTTGAGGATGGATATTGATTAATGTATAAATTAATAAATTGAAAAAATTATTAATAAATTAAAGTAAAGCAGGAACTACATAGTAATATTTCCATCATTTTATTAAATAATACAAAATCATATTTTCATATACTTCCATTATGACAATAGAAATATTACAATGTAATAACGGCCTAACGATAATTTAATGAAAATAGACATCATTTTCAAATAACATCCAAACAAGAACAATATTGTGTAGAAAACAATACTGGTATTGTCTTTCCGAGCAAAGAAGACATTCTGGCAATATGGGAGAATGACTCCAGCTCGGTCAATATTGGTTCAACAATTATGAATTTAGTCTCAAATTGTAAATAACATTCTCATCTACAATTTGAGACAAAATTAATCATTTTTGAACCAATATTGACCTAGCTGGAGCCACTCTCCCATCTTGCCAAAATGCCTTCTTTACTTAAACAGACAATTTTTTATATATTTGCCCCCAAAAATACTCAAAATCAATTATTTTGGGGACTTGTAATTGAATTAATTAAACAAAAATCTAGTTTACTGTGAGATGTAGATTGCAAATTGTCATTAGTGTGTATATTGGCAGTAAATGATGTCCGAGTAGAGACCCTTGTTGACAAAAATGATGAATTTGTAGATTTGTCGAAAGCGTTCGATTAATAGGTTAATGACTGGGGAACTCCGTTAACTGTTTTCGATTTCAGGACGTCATTCTCGTACTGAAGGACTGTTTCTTTGCCGTTCTCAACGACTCTGCAACACAAGAAAATAAGTAGAGATTAGTTCGAGTTTGAATAGAATGGAGTTCTAGTTCAAATTCAAGATCAGAATCTTTTCTACGAATGAGACCAAATCAATAACTTTTGAACCAATATTGACCGAGCTTAAGTCATTCTCCCATCTTACCAGAGGGTCTACTTTGCTTGGACAGACTTTATGAGATAATTTACATAAGTGTGCAAAATTCTAGTCGCCATCTTACTAGAGTAATATAGAAATATAGAAAATATAGTAATATAATAATATAGAAAATAGTGGCAATTTTTTATGTATAAAAACAAAGATTTCATCTGTAATCTTACTATTTAATGCAATAATTATATGACTTGAAAATATTTCCTGTGAGTTTCATATTATCACCTTTAATAGTGCCGTTTGACTGCCCACCCTGTACAACTGTTTATTTTTTTGTTTTGTTTATTTATTGTTTGGCTTTATTTTTAATTATAACTATTTTTTGGCTTTAAAATTCAAGTGAGAATTGATAATTTCAAATCATTTTAGATATTTTCGATGCTGTTTTGAATCATTTACCAACTTTTCAAATTTTAATTTAATAAATCATGGTTTTTTATTCTTGTGAGTTGAAATTTGTGAGCATAGTGAAAGTGGACATTGTGGATAGACATATAACCTACATCTTAAACCTTCATTATTCATCATCACTAATTCATCCTTTGCTTAAAATACTTGGAAACCAAGTCGCAATTGTAAAGAAAGAATAAAGAATAGAGCATACCACTGAAATTGGGAGGAGAACCTAGGCATAGCCTGTACTATTACTATCCCAAAAATTATAAAATGTCAATATTTTTCAAAGTGAGGTTATAATAGCACTGATTAAACACATAATTTTCAATCATGGAACAACACTCAATTGATACTTGATAGAAAGCATTCTAAGCAAAGGTGATGATGAGTGAGTGAATAATGATGTTTACATGGTGAATAAAAGGATGATGAAAATTTACATTAAAATTTTCACTTGAAAAACACTTTTCACTTTAAAAATTTTTCAATTTTGATAAAAGTGAACTATCTAACTGTTAACGGAATGTCTAACTTTGTCTAAATGTCTAGCTTTGACTAAATATGTTAACTAACTGTCCAATTGATAAATAACCAAAAATTCTCAACTCACTTCTTAGTAGTAATCTTCTTATTCCCAATAAACCTCGTGGACGTCGAAGTCCTCTTTACATTAGCTCCACCGCCGCCTCCGCCTCCATTACCGCCCCCAAACGATCCTCCAAACGACGAGAACTGCCCCTGATGACCGCCCCTTCCGCCTCCAAACATATCACCAAAGGCGGCAATGTTCAGATCGAAGGGATGGAGACCTCCAAAGGGAGACAACCCGCCTCCGGGTGACCAGTGGTTGTGACGGCCTACTGTGAAGAAATTAAAAAAATTAGATTGTGAGATTGAGTTGAATTGTGTAATGAAATAAGACAAGTAGTCTAAGTTTGAAATTTTAAATTTGAAGATTCACCAACATTATCTGAAAGATTCCATTTTTGGTCAATATTTGTTCAAGAATTATAAATGTGGTCTTAATAGTAGATCAAATTGTTTCCTACAGTTTGAGATCAAATTTATAATTTTCGAACCAAAATTGACCGATCTTGAGTCATTTCATTTTCCCATCGTGCCAGAGGGTCTTCTTTGCTTGGACAGACTATAAAAATGGCTGGAGATTATATATTTTAATCAAATCTATAATCTCTAGAAGCTTCTTGGAGATTTCAATATGATCATTTACTGAGTAAAATTATCTGAAAAATTCAATGGAACCAAAAAAATATTTGTTACTTCAACGGTTATTGAGATAATTTGCGAAATATGTTGAAAACACCATTTTTGAGTTCAAAGAGATTAATTTCTTAAACATAAACACTGTCATACAAACTCATGCAGAGATGTTTATGGTTAAAATTGGGACTTTGAAGGCGTTAAATATAACAAAAAATAGTAGAAAATTAAGAAATGATTGATGCAGTTGAAATGATTGAAAATGACGGAGAGTTTATGGAACTGATGGAAGATTCAACGCGATTTTAGAATACTAATAATACACAATCCAAATTTGTTATCAATTTAAAAAACAATCAAATAGGAAGTGAGATTCAACATGAACATAGAAAATGTTAAAAGTCACAAAGTATTAGTCATTAGTAAGTCATTCATGATTTATCATTTATTCATATTAATGACTATTTTTTCAGCATTTTCTCAATCTAGTAATTGAAAAACAATTTAGTTTAAATACGAAATGGAGTTCAAATTGTTATCAAGATTAGCAAAACTTTGAAAAAAACACACAAAAAATATGCAGAGCAGGTATTTAAAAAAAATTAAATAACTCATTATTCTCAAGAAAAAAATGAATAAATAAATAATTTTATCAATGGAGACAACAGGTAGAAACCCCATTTTGACTCCTTTACACATTACAATAATGATTACACTGGACAATTTAAGATATAAATTAGATGGAAATGAAAAGAAAGATGAGAATGTATATCACATGGAAATTTAATAATCCAATTTTGCTAAACAAACATTAATAAACAACAAAATTGTTAAGACACACACAATTTCAACAGATTAGAAGCAAATCCGAAAATCGAAAGCTCTCCAAATCGATTGAATACCTGATAATAAACTGCATAGACTACCTCCATGTCTTCTTAAACTATTACGTTTTGAAGAACCTAGAGAATATAATAGATTAGAAACTTATCAAAGGAATAGCAGATAAATGGGAGGATAGAGGGGAAAATACACGTGGGTTGTCAAGATATCACCATCTATTTGAAACTAACGGGTGTTTCAAAAAGGACGCACATCAAAGTTTGAAGGAGAATATATTCGTCATAGATAATAAAACGATAGATAATAATTATTAAAAGTTACAATATTTATTATAAAAAAAACTTCGTTCCGGCAGCTGGCGGTCGGAAAGAGTGCATTTCAAATGCAATTCTATGATGACTCAAATCATATTATTAATGATGATCTATTCAGAGTATGAATTCAAAGGCGCCGTTTTCGAAAAACCCGTGAAAAAACACAATTTTCGGCATATTATTCGCCGTTTTCTCCGCCATTTTTGATTGGATTTTTTTCGTTGATGGCTCAAATTGTAGGGCATAATAAGGGTATTATACACACCAATTTTCAAAACGATCAAGTCATTCGTCGATTTGTAGTGATTTTTCAAAATTTTCATCCCCTAATTTCACCCCCTACCCTTGGACCAATTTGGCTGGTTAACGAACTTGACCGAGATATTAACACTAATGATTTTTGGGCAAAATTCGGTCGCTCTCCGACAAGCCCTTCGGGAGTTATCGTGTTAACAAGAATCTATACATATATAAATTATATATATATATATATATATATATATATATATATATATATATATAGAGAGAGAGAGAGAGAGAGAGAGATATGAATTTGAACGGACATAAGATTCGTGTTCTGGGGGCTTGGAAACGTGTAAAAAATATATCGCATCATATATTTGCGATTATCCGGTCAAGACCAATAGTGCATTTTTTTAATGAAATGCACTAACATTTTTGTTGTGTGATGTTGGGTTGGTTATGAATGCACTCGCACTGAGCATTTGACTGATTATTAATTTAATTAATCATCCAATCTTCATCAATTGGAAAAATAATACTCAAACATTTATTGATATTACAGACACAAAGGAATAATGGGACATTTCTGGTACATAAGTGTGATACGTAAAATACGTTAGAAAGTAGTACAATAGAACTAATATATTGAATTTTGCAGTGGAAATATGCCAAATATCCTTCAAACTTTGATGTGCGTCTTTTTTGAAAAACCCGTTATATTGATTAATAAAAATGTTTCTATTAAAAAAAAACTCAAAAATTATAGTCTCTGGAATATTTTTCTCTTTTGGATTGGATACACAATATTCTGTTATCCATAAGTTCAATTCTATATCAATTTTAAGCTGGGTATTAAATTGTCAATAAGTCAACATGATATCCCTTCAATTTTATCTCGATATTTTTAATAATAAATCTGTTGTTTGACAATATATTTTTTCTCATCAATTTAAAATGGAAAAATTAGTTAAAATGATAACTTCAATTTGATCTCGATTTTTAATAAATCTGTGATTTGACAATACATTTGTTCTCATCAATTTAAAATGAAAAAAATTAGTTGAAATGATACCTTCAATTTGATCTCGATTTTTAATTAATCTGTGGTTTGCCAATATATTTTTCTCTCATCGATTTAAAATGGAAAAAATTAGTTAAAATGATACCTTCAATTTGATCTCGATTTTTAATAAATCCGTGATTTGACAATACATTTTTTCTCATCAATTTAAAATGAAAAAAATTAGTTAAAATGATACCTTCAATTTCATCTCAATTTTTAATTAATCTGTGGTTTGACAATATATTTTTCTCTCATCGATTTAAAATGAAAAAAATTAGTTGAAATGATACCTTCAATTTGATCTCGATCTGTGATTTTAAAAAAATCTTGTCATTTCATTAAATAGAGATAACTAGGTATCAAAATATTACCTTCACAACTACTAAAGAAAATACATGAAACTTCTTTATTTTATACTGTTATTTATCGTTTATTGAGAGCAAAAACACAATTTTTACTGCTTTTTCGTTGTTTGTTGAGAGTAAACTAAAAGAAGATGAAGAGGCGAAACAAGAATACCAAAAAGGAGAAGAAAAGTGGAGGAGAAAATCAAGAACACAAATAAAGAAGAAAATAAAGAATAAAACAGCATTGAGATTCAGTGACATTTTACTGTTACAACTTTTCTATAACTATACTTTTTCCAAGCAAAGAAGACATTCTGGCAAGTTGGGGAGATGACTCCAGCTCAGTCAATCTTGGTTCAAAATTTATAAATTTGTTCTCAAATTGTAAATCAGAATTTTTCCTACAATTTGAGACCAAATTCATAATTATTGAACCAAAATTGATCGAGCTGGAGTCGTTTTCCCATCTTGCCAGAATGTCTTCTTTGCTTGGACAGACTATACTGTATATTTTTCGCGACATTTACCTGTTATGACTCAACTAAACGGCCTTGAGACAAAAGTAAAAGCCGGTTCTTGTCATTTACTATACAATATCTACAATATAAATAGATATATAATATGAAGAGAACGAAATATAGATAGTTAAAAAATGTATAGTAATATTCCAGAAGAACTATGAAGGAACACGTTTCAGATATTATATTCATCATATTAGCATAGACTAACAATACAGGTCTACTTTAAGATGAAGTCTTGTTCCGTATAGACAATAGTCTGTACTGTATAGAAATTTATCATTTTTGAACGGATATTGACCGAGCTGCAGTCATTTTCCCCATCTTGCCAGAATGTCTTCTTTGCTTGGACATACCATATTAGTGAATGATAGATATTGTCTGTTCAAACAAAGATGACATTCTGGCCAGATGGGAAAATGAGTCCAGCTCGATCAATATTGGTTCAATAATTATGAATTTGGTCTCAAATTGTAGGAAACATTCTGCTCTACAATTTCAGACCAAATTTATGTTTAATTTGATTTTTGAACCAATATTGTCAGAGCTTGAGTCATTTTCCCATCTTGCCAGAATGTCTTGTTTGCTCGATCAAACTATATTATGGTGAATGAAGCGATCATTCTGCTATATAATATAAATATATGTCAAATAAATAGCTATATATCTATACTGAAAAATACATATTATCTGAAATATATATATATATATATATATATATAATAATAATATTTTTCAACAGGGTTAAGAATCTAATCTCAGTTACTTGCTGTATAATATATTGGTTATATAGTAAATACAGCATCTTATTATATAATATAGTTGTGTCAAGAAGAGAAGAGCTTTTGGCAACATGGCTGCCATTCACTGCTGCCAGTAGTCGAAATGAAAATTGTTCTAGTATAACCAAATTTAGGAAGAAATAGTACAGGCTCAGATAATTTTTTTCTGTGCTAGTTTATAATTATGTTATGATTTGTGCTATCATATGTCAATAATTGAATAAATAAAATATATTTTCATTCGTAAAATCAATATGATAATGATTAGTGTAAAAACGGTAGGTTGGCTGAATAGAAGTGATTTTTCTCTGAAAATTTCAGTTCTGCGCATGCGTAGTTACACTCTCACTTCCCTCCGCCATCTTGCAAGAGGCTCTTCTGTTCTCGACCCAACTATCCTATCCTATTATATTAAGCGAGTAATTTCTGTATGTATGTATGCATGTATGTATGTATGTATGTATGTATGTATGTATGTATGTATGTCTGTATGTATGTATGTATGTATGTATGTATGTATGTATGTATGTATGTATGTATGTATGTATGTATGTATGTATGTGGAACCACGGATCTAGAAAACGGCTCTAACGATTTCCTTGAAATTTGAAATGTAATATAACCGTGATGGAAAAATAAGATTGCACCAGGTCTCATGTCTAGGAAAACTCTCTGGCAGGATTAATAAAAGAATAAAATATTCCTTATTCAGGCATAATCCCAAGTACTGCGTATAATGGCTGTTATCGTTAGCTGACCAACGCTATCCAGCTGGAGTGAATGGAGTTACATTCAAGTCTATAACACATGTTCATGACTGTCAAAAAATTGTGAGAGGTGATCATATCAATTTTGAATTTATTTTTTACAAGGAGGTTCCTTGATTTTTTACAATAACATATTTATGTAATTCAACAGTTCGGCCGCAGCTTCAGAGCGAAGCTCGGTACCAGATATTAGATGTTAAATAAATAGCTATAAAGTGTGCAGAACGAGATATAGATAGGCTATCATACTTGTATAGTAATATTCCAAAAAAGGATGAATCAAATTTCAAGATCGTCCACTTTTTCAGTATAAGGCTTTAGATCTGGTTCTCTGTTTGGCAGCATGTTATTAAATTTTATAGTTCAATAATTTTTTCAACTCAATCCATAATCTTCAAAATGATTTGTGATGTGTACTCTACAACATTAGTCTTCTTCAAACTTCTCAAGTTACTAATATTTTTTTATATATTAATAACTTTTTGAACTCAATCAGTAATTTTCAAAATGTTCTATGTTTGTGTATATTAATTTTTTTCCTCTTCATACTTCCAATGTTCAAGCTTTTCCTATATTTTGAGTGATTTAAATCTATATTTAACTCAAATCTAAAACGATAAAAAGTTTGTGTCTAACACGATAAAAAGTTTGTTAACGTGTCTTGGGAATGCTCTGCAGCTGGGCTAATGCAATAATGGATAGCAATGCTTTCGAATGCAATGCCATTATAAAATAATGTATTTTAAATGCTCTGCAGCTGGGCTAATGCAATAATGTATATTATAAATGTATTTTATAATAGCATTGCTACTCATAATTGCATTGGCCCAGCTGCAGAGCATTCCCGAGACACGTTAACAAACTTTTTCTCATGTTAAATTTGAGTTTGTCTGTATCAATGGCTCAACAGCCCATGAAGGGCCTAGGCCTACCAGCTGGTTGCCATTTTCATATTCACTCCACTATAAAGCCCGTCCAAGCAAAGAAGACACCTTGGCAAGATGGGAAAACGGCTCCAGCTCGGCCAATACCGGCCCAAAAGCCATAAATTCTCAATCAGAACTCACAGTCTCCTAACAAACACTGACCTATTCCCCCAAACCCTTTTGACATTTCTTTTTTAAAATTCGTCTTATTACCACCAGAATGGTCCTATTCCTTCCTGAATTGAGTTTCCCTCCAGAATTGAAATATTAAGAAATTTATATTTTCATCCATAATTGTTATCTAAGCCGCCAAAATTATGCATTTCCGCTAAATTTCTCACCAGAATTTAATATTTCCTTGAAGTTACCTGAATCCAGTTTACCTCCAGAATTGAAATATTAAGAAATTTATATTTTTCCTCAATAATTATTATCCAAACCGCCAAAATTAAACGTTTTCGCTAAGTTTCCCGCCAAAATATAAAATTTCCTTAAAATTCCCGCCATAATTAATTTCCCTCCAAAATTGACCTCTATCCTTCACTGAAACCTCTAAAATCAATCTTTCACCACCAAAATCGTCATCTTTCCTCCAAGTTCGTCCTCTTCCCTCCAAAATGGACTTTTCCCTCCAAACTTGATATTTTCCCGCCAAAATAATATTTTTTCCCTCCAAAATTGTCATAAAACCCGCCAAAATTGAAAAATTTCCCTAAATTTCCCGCCAAAATGTCTCAAAAAATAAATCAAATCAACCTTTCACCATCAATAGAGTCATAACTCACCTCCAAACATATCATCGAACGGCGACCCTCCAAAGAACTCCCTGAACACCTCGTCGGGGTCCCTGAACGCAAAGTGGAAGTCGTACATCATGTCGTGGAACGGATCCTGGTGGTGGCGTCCCCTGGACCTCGAACCGCCCCTCTCCCCGACACCTAGACCCTCCTTGCCAAACTGGTCGTAGACGCGACGTTTCTTCTCTGCAAAACAAATTAGATTCATGTTCAAACTTTAAAGAAACAAACTGAGTTAGGATTTAATGTAATAAGGTGAACTTCAATCTAACATCTTCCAATGAGCACAATCAATAACAGGTCAGCCCATGTTTTCTGTACTTTTATCACTAGCGGCTCGTGCCCACAAAACAGGTGAAGTGCTGTACAGTAAAAGATACGAGCACTTCACCTGTTTCGTGGGCACGAGCCAATTCAATTCATTAAGAGTGGGTGGTAGTGGACGGCAAACTGCCGAACGGCAAAATCAAGCCCCATAAGAACAATGTAATTTTTATCAATCTCTTGGAGCAGATAGAGACTCTATTTATGGACAGAATTTCACGTGCTTTATCTCATTGGAAAGAGAATTCAATTCTCCAGGGGCGTTACTTTTTAATTTTTCGATTTTTAGTTTATTTTAATAATTAACGCATAATTAATTAACTGGAAAAGTATTGAACTCTAATTATTGAAATAAACTAAAAATCGAAAAATTAAAAAGTAACGCCCCTGGAGAATTAAATTCTCTTTCGAATGACATAAAGATCGTGAAATTCTGTCCATAAATAGAGTCTCTATCTGCTCCAAGAGATTGATAAAAATTACATTGTTCTTATGGGGCTTGATTTTGCCGTTCGGCAGTTTGCCGTCCACTACCACCCACTCTTAAATCACACGGCATCACAAAACTTGTTATAGTCTGTTCAAGCAAAGAAGACCCTCTGGCTAGATGGAAAAATGACTCCAGCTTGGTCAATATTTGTTCAAGAATTATAAATTTGGTCTTAGTAGTATATCAAAATTGTTTCCTACAATTCGAGATCAAATTGATAATTTTTGAACCAATACTGGCCGAGCTTGAGTCATTTTCGCGTCTCGCCAGAGGGCCTTCATTGCTTGGACAGACTATATGAGGGTTTGATATAGCTAACACTAAGAAGTTTGGTGGTTTCGACTGTCTCTTGTAAGTGATGTGACCTACTAACAGCTGATGTGATGGATCTATTGTCTCTTATTATTTCACATCAACTAAATGACAACTCCAATTTACAACAACTCCAATTGACAACATCAGCTGTTGAAACGCACAAGGAGCTGACGTAACCGCCTTACTCATTGCTTCAGCTATGGTGCATAACATTATTGACTATAGATATAAGTATATCCATAGTCAATGATAATAATATACAGGGTGTTTCAGGAGGAATGTGCAATACTTCTCAGGCTGATTCCTTACACCAAGTAGACAAAAAAGTTCCATGGGACCAACCCACAAAAACGCTTTGTTACCGAGATAACAATGGCGGAAAATTGTGATTTAAAAAAAAATATTTATTTTTCTAATTTTTTAGCGGCTTTACTGAGGTTCTAAAATAATCAATTCCTATGTAAAATTCGCTGAGGAATTCAATGAAACCAGTTCCAAGTTTGTAACTTTAACGGTTATTGAGATAATTGGAAAAATATGCTTAAAAAACCCAATTTTTTAACAATAAGGGTTATAACTGGATAAGGAATCATAAATTTGTATTTTTTATTAATGGAAGTTGAAGAGAGTCGGATTCTAAAGAAAAAGTTAAATGGCGGCGATTGTGTAAATCTTACCCAAATCTCAGAAATGGCGATCAAAAATCGCAAAATTGACAAAACATAGCACAAGTGATGAATTTGTGTTTAGTACGGTAGCGATTTTGATCGCTATTTCTGAGATTTAAACAATCACCACCATTTAACTTTTTCTTTAGAATCCGACTCCAAAAATAAATCTATAATAATAAATGTACAAATTCCAAATACTTGCCTACTTAATAAATAATAAATCAGATTGGGTAATTAAAATCATAATTAATAAAGCTCCCACCCTATTATCGACAAAAATCAAAATCATTATTATTTAATTAATAAAGTTGGTTATGTAATTTAATTAAAACAATAATTAATAAAGCTTCCACCCTATTATCACCAAAAATTAAAATCATTATTACTTAATTAATTTAATTAGTTATGTAATTTAAGCATCTGATGTGAAATTTTGAAGCTGTTCATGAAATTGTTATAATACTTCAAAAGTGTTAAAATTCATTGATGATTGTTGATTAATTATAATAGTTTCCAGATTATAAGAAAATTAATTAGTTTTTATATTAAGCCACAGTTTTTACCCAACGAAAATATTTTTATATACTGTACATTCAAGATAAGATTGATGTAAATCACAAACATTTTTAATCTTATAGAAGGGTGGGCGGCAAACAGCAAAACTAAGCCCAATAAGAAAAATGTAATTTTTATCAATCTCTTGGAACAGATAGAGCCTCCATTTATGGACAGAATTTCACGTTCTTTATGTCATTGGAAAGAGAATTCAATTCTCCAGGGGCGTTACTTTTTACTTTTTCAATTTAAAGTTTAATTCAATAATTAGAGTTCAATACTTTTTTAGTTACTTAATTATACAATAATTATTGAAGTAAACTTAAAATCGAAAAACTGAAAAGTCACGCCCCTGGAGAATTGAATTCTCTTCCCAATGACATGAAGAATGTGAAATTCTGTCCATAAATAGAGGCTCTACTGCTCCAAGGCTGAGGCCGCACTGCCGGTGGGTAGAGCCTGGAGGATGGAGGGTAGTTGGTAAATCTATAGAACATACACACCATCCACGGTAATACATTGTATGAATGGTATGACGTCATTCTGTTTTTTGAGGTTATGTTGTCCATATTTAAGAATTTCAAGATGGCAGCTGAACACATACCATTCATACGATGTATTACTGAGGATGGTGTGTATGTTCTATAGATTTACCAACTACCCTCCACCCTCCAGGCTCTACCCACCGGCAGTGCGGCCTCAGCCCAGGAGATTGATAAAAATTACATTTTTCTTATGGGGCTTGATTTTGCCGTTGGCAGTTTGCCGACTACTACTGCCCACTCTTAAATTTAAAATTGTTTGTGGTGAAATTTGTAATGTTAAGGTTAATGATCATGATAACCTTTTCTTGGACTGTTGTAAAAATTGGTAGAGGAACAGTTTTGGGCTTAGCCTGTTGCACTCACCTAAGTTTATAATAATAATAATTATTGAATAAATGAGAAATAAATGATAAGTGATAAATTGCCATAAAATTCAGACACAGACAATACTATAATATCTTAAGCCTATAATACTATAATATCGTAGCCTATAATATCTTATATACAATATTTTGTTTTTTATCTTAAATGTTAATCTCAGTACCCTTTTTCAATTATTTTTTCGCCATACTTGTATGTAATTTACAACTTTCCAAGCTAGATTTGCGTTTGGAAAATCCCCGTTTACAGGAGAATCAAAGATCAGCTGTTCTGAATGCGGGAATAATCATTTTGATGATTATTACAGCACTAGTCATCATCACGATGATAATTACAGCACTGAAAATCTAGCTAAGCTGTTTTTTCCAAACTCCGACGTATGAATAAACGAGTCAAACGAGCCGCCTTGACAGTTCAGTGTGTGCGTTTGTGCTAGTGTTGTGTTGAGGTTATGTTGGCTTCAGTTAATGTTTTCAGTTGTTTGAGGTTTTTATAAATCCTTCTCAGTCTAGTATGACAAAAAAAATTTACATAATTCGTGTGGAAAAGTTAACAAACTCATAATTATTTTCCAAACTCGCGTACCGCTCGTTTGGAGAACATAATTATTCGTTTGTAAAAACGCCTTTTCCACACTCATTATGTAATACACTATTATTCATAACATGTTTTGACTATTAATAGTCGAAACATGTTATGCATCATAAGATTATGTTGTGCACTGAGATTAACATTAAAAATAGAAAACAGTAATAAAGTAGCCCTAAGATAAAGGAAACCTTATATACAATACTTTCGTATTAAATAATTCTCAGGCATTGGAGATATTTTATAAAACCCAAGAAATTGATCATTTAAATTACACAAAAGTATCATATAAATACTGGGGAATTACTACCAGGGTTCAAAGAACAGTAGAATTCACAAAGGAATAAAAACTTTAAAAAATGTTAGTAAAGGGAACAAATTTTGGATAATCTTGATGTTAACTTGTAACTTACACACGAACTTGTTATTAGGATGTGACATAGAACTATCTAGTGTGTATTGAAAGAGTTTATGAAGACTGGCGGCTCGTGCCCACTAAACAGGTGAAGTGTTGTACAGTAAAAAATACGGACACTTCATGTATTTCGCGATTACGAGCCGCCAGTGATAATGGGTCTGTTACTGGGTAGAACACGAAAAAACCACACGAAATTTCTGAAAAGTCAATTGCAGTGGAAGAAAGTTTTCAACCCTGAAATATCACAATTTTCAACTATTGTATAATATGTAAGTGAAGTATAATAATTTGTGTTACTTTTAGGCACCATCTTTAAACTGAGACAGTAGTTAAACGTAGATAATGTTAAATAGAACAGAGGTTTGATAGATAAAATTAATTATATAAACTCATTATCAACCACAAAAAATTTGATGAAGGTTTAGAATCAACCTTTCATATTTCAACGTTTTCATGACTTAGCGTAGAAAGATTCTATAATTCAACAACACAAAAAACACGAAATTTTTGAATCAAACTGACAAAATTTTGAAAAAATTGTTAGAAAAACCAAAAGAGTGTTAGGGCATGATTTTGGGAGATGAAACCAGATGCAAAGCTACCAGGGGCTTGTTTCATTTGAGTTTACAAGTCCTTTAAAACAGGAAATAGGAAGAAACGCTCTTGAATTCCATCTTTTCCAGTATTAAAAGACTTCTAAATATTTATACTTGAGATTAGAAGTCTTTAACAACATAAAACAGGCAAAAACACACTTGTATTCCGCCTTTTCCTGTATTAAAATACTTCTAAATCTTCTAGACTTGAGACAAGAAATCTTTTACAACAGGAAAAAGGCTGAAACACACTTGTATTTTCATGTATTAAAAGACTTCTAAATCTTTTAGCCTTAAAGACAAGAAAACTTTTACAACAGGGAAAAGGCTGAAACACACTTGTAATCCACCATTCCCTGTATTAAAAGACTCCTAAATCCTCACTCAACAAGCCCCACAACACGTGAGTTAGTTCGGGTGACAACTTTTAACGCATTAATTAAAACCGGACCAGCTTTGCTCTATGGTCGCGAAACATGGAATAGATACCAAAATAGTGTCGGAACGGCGAATCAAAAAAGGTGCGGGAGTAAGTCCGTTGCGAGCGGGCAGAGGCGGATTTTGCTGAGCTTCTCTGATCGTAAATACGTCGTTTGGACTCTATTTTGGACAGAAGAACAAGAAAAAATAGTGGAAAATTAAAAGAAAAGTCAGGTAGAGTGTGATGGTAATATGTAGGTAATGTATGTATTGTAATGTGTGTTTGTGGAAACTAGTACCATAACTGAATTTTGAAATAAGTTTGTCACTTATGGTGAATTTTCTCCAGGAAATTATGAGTGTTCCTACTGAACTTGATTACTTGATCACTAACTTGAAAACCAACACAGCTAAACATGAAAAATTATGATAAACTGTGAAAAATAATAGGGTGAAATAGGAAGTACTGATAAAAAATATTTCATGAAATACTATTTTTTCAATATTTGTTTCAGAAGAATGTAGTGTTTTTATTTGATTGTCTAGTGAATAACAAACAAAATTTACTTGTTTAATACAATTAATTATTATGTATTATTCAAAAATTTCAACTTGAAAAATTCAATATTTGAGGAATGTATTTTCATCACCATATTATTATTAAGGTTTATTAAGAGTTTCCTGGATAAATCCGCTAGGATCGATAGAGTTTTCATTTTATACGGACTTGGGCATATAGTATGGACAAGCAAAGAAGAAAATCCAGCAAATTGTAGAAACGACCTCATCTTTGTCAATATTGGTTTATAAATTTGGACTATATTGACCGAGCTGAAGTCATTTTCCCATTTTGTCAGAATGTCTTCTTTGCTCAACTAGGCTACTATACCTTGAACTGTGTTAAACAACTGACTAATAAATAATTATTTCATGAAATTTAACCAATAATCCCTTTACAATATAGTTTTTACAGAGAAGATATTGCAGATACTATCAATTCATAAGATATTCAACTAGATGTCAATTAAAAAATTATTAATTGAATTAAATAATTGAAAAACTACTCTTAATTAATTATTTAGAATACGGTATTATATTCTAGAAACAACCAAGTCATAGTTTGATTACAATTGAATCAATACTATACAAAATTTTACACCTGTATTCCATAAGTAATATTATTGAAATTAGGTCTACAATATTATCTACTTATTTTCACTACAGCAGTTTAATTTGACTCAGAATTATATTCCATGAAAATGAAAAAGTGTATGAATTATCTAAATTCTAAATAGCTTCTTATTTAACTAGGCATGCACATGCAACAGAGTGACCACCAATTACTGAACTGGAAAAAAATTCTCCATTTTCAAATTTCTTGAATTTTTAAAAATAGTAAATTGAAATGAATGAAGATCAAGCTATAGTCTATCCAAGCCAAGAAGACCCTCTGGCAAGATGAGATATGACTCCAGCTCGGTCAATTTTGGTTCAAAAATTATTGATTTGGTCTCAATTGTAGGAAATATTCTGATCTACAATTTGAGACGAAATCAATAATTTTTGAACCAATATCGACCGAGCTGGAGTCATTTTCTCATCTTGCCAGAGGGTCTTCTTTGCTTAGACCGACTATACAATAATAATTACCTACTACGCTAGAGCTATGAAGCAATTAAAGTTGAAATAATACATTCATGATTTTCAAAAATTTCTAAATACTATTAAGAACAGTTTAAAGTTCAAATATTTGAATAAATTTGTTGTATATGAATAGCACAAATTATTCATAAAAAAATGCAAATGGGGTTTCTACTTCTAAGTAGAAATAATTCAACAAATTTAACCTTGGTTATTCAATTAATTTTCCAAGTGGTGTGAGCAAGAAGATACAGTCTGTCCAAGCAAAGAAGACCCTCTGGCAAGATGGTAAAATGACTCCTTCTCTATCAAATTTGGTTCAAAAATAATTATCAATTTGATTTAAATCGTAGGAAAAAATTTGATCTACTATTAAGACCACATTTATAATTCTTGAACAAATATTGGACTAGCTGGAGTCATTCTCCCATCTTGCCAGAGGGCCTTCTTTGCTTGGACAGACTATACCCACAGAGTTCAATTGCCTTAAAGTTTGATACATTCAATAAGATACACAAGTAGATTCCATATGATACATGAGCCAATTGATTTGAAAACCTTTGTATCATATATCAAAAAGTCTTGTAAAATATTAAAAGCGCCTTGCTTTGAATGGATCGAATTCATTAAAACAATTTTTAAATTTTGATAGATTATTAAAGTTTCTTCAAAGAAAATATCAAAGCAGGATTATAATTATATAATTATATTATACAATTATAATTTAATATTTTATATTAGACGATTTAACATATTTTTAATTTAATTTTAATATGATATTTATTTTTAATTTAGACAATATTATTAGGCAATAACATTTTATATTGGACAATTATAATTATAATATATAGTCTGGTCGAGCAAAGAAGACATTCTGTCAAGGTGAAAAAATGAAGACACATTTTCTTTTGTGATACTGACAAATTTGAGCTCCTTAATTGTGAGAAAATTACTTCAGCTTGGTCAAAATTGGTTCAAAAATTATCAATTTGGTTTCAAATTGTAGAGCAGAATGTTTTCTACAAATTTGAGACCAAATTTATATTTTTTGAACCAATATTGAACGAGCTGGAGTCATTTTCCCAATTTGCCAAAATGTCTTCTTTGCTTGGACAGACCATACGGTAGTCAGGCCCCCTTATTGTAGAGTACTGTACTCTAACTATTAATATTGTTATTAATTAAATAATATTATATATAATAATTAAAATTTAATAAATGTATATTATATCTAATTAATATTAAATAATTATCCTAAATTTATTAATAAAAAAAAAAAACTTATTGTATGTACCTAATTGATCTATATTTCTTATCTAATTACTGTACTGTGATTGAATTTGCTTCCAACACTTTGTGTTAAAAAATAGTTTGGGTATAATAAATTATTACTAACTAAATTATTTATTTATATTATATTTAAATTATTTAATTAAATATTGAACTCACCATCTGACAATACTTCGTAGGCTTCTGAGATCTCTTTGAATTTTTTGTTTGATTCATCGGGGTTGTCCGGATTTTTATCTGGATGCCATTTTAGGGCTAGTTTTCGGTATCTGCAAAAAATGAAAGTTTATTTAATAATAAAAGTGTACCTATAGAATCTATTTAATAATAAATTATTAAAATTCAAACAAACAAATAAGTAAGATATAAGGAATGGGAAACACAGTACCTAATAGATAAAATATTATTTTCTTAATTTTGTATGTTTTCAATGAAATAAATAAATTGATGAATATTAGAAAATATTATTATAGGGTTCAGTCAAAGATTTAGAACATGGCATAAAATCTACAAGATAGCACTAAATATGTTTAATTATTGAAGTATATTCAAAGTATAAATTGAGACAGTATAAATTTTGAAGAACAGTTTCAAATGTATGGTCAAACGATTCAAGTGATATTTGAGGACATTTCAAATCTAAATTACTTCCTTATTGCTTGTTTTATTATCATTCTAACTCTTATCTCTCCCCTTCAAATACTTATTTAGGTCAAGGCCTTACCAATATCTAAATAATTACTAATGTCTCAAGTCTCAATGACTTCGTCTGTAGTCTGTCCAAGCAAAGAAGACCCTCTGGCAAGATTGGAGAATGACTCAAGCTCGATCAATATTGGTTCAAAAAATATAAATTTAATTTCAAAATGTAGGAAACAATTTGATCTACCATTAAAACCACATTTATATAATTCTTGAACACATATTGACCAAGCTGGAGTCATTCTCCCATCTTGTCAGAGGGTCTTCTTTGCTTGTACAGACTATAGAAATGATTAAGAGAATGAAGACTCAATAAATGAAAAGACAAGATGTTGTCAAACCACTGATTTATTGGAAAATCGAGATACCGGTTTCGGTTGTTACACCATTATCTCAATTTTCTAATAAATCAGTGGTTTGACAACATCTTGTCTTTTAATTTGTTATGGATAACTACCACAATATCAATTTCACAACTACTCAAAGAGTGAATGAAGACTCAAATGAGAGTAAATTTTACACTTTATATTCAAGTATTTCATTTTATCAATAGCAGAATTATTATCAGGAAATTGGATAATCAAAATTTTCTTTATAACCAAACTGAATGAATTTGGTATTTAAACAATATAAAAGTATTCAAGCTTAATAAAAAATATAAAAATAATATAATAGAGTGGTTCATTAATAAAATAAATAAATTCTAAAATAAATTAAAACACACTTATATTATTGTCACATCAACAGTTTATTTTGGTACAAGACATTGATAATAAAAGTCAGTTCTACCTTCTACAACATAATAATGGCTCAGTCGTATTAAGAAAATAAATTCTTTCCAATCTCAATTGAACTTTATCCTTTTATTATTGAACTCTGTGTTTGTTTCTTCCCATTTTTTAAAGTTTGGTTCGAAAAATCTACAAGATTACATTTTAAGAGTGGGTGGTAGTGGACGGCAAACTGTCGAACGGCAAAATCGAGCCCCATAAGAACAATGTAATTTTTACCAATCTCTTGGAGCAGATAGAGCCTCTATTTATGGACAGAATTTCACGTTCTTTATCTCATTGGAAAGAGAATTCAATTCTCCAGGGGCGTTACTTTTCAATTTTTCGATTTTTAGTTTATTTTAATAATTATTGCATAATTAATTAACTGGAAAAGTATTGAACTCTAATTATTGAAATAAACTAAAAATCGAAAAAATAAAAAGTAACGCCCCTGGAGAATTAAATTCTCTTTCCAATGAGATAAAGCACGTGAAATTCTGTCCATAAATAGAGGCTCAATCTGCTCCAAGAGATTGATAAAAATTACATTGTTCTTATGGGGCTTGATTTTGCCGTTCGGCAGTTTGCCGTCCACTACCACCCACTCTTAATCTAAACCGTTACAGTCTTTGTGGGGAATATTTACCATTGAGTTGATACCGACTTTAGTCTTTGTGGGGAATATTTACCATTGAATTGATACAGACTTAGTTTTTGTGGGTAATATTTACCATTGCATTGATAAAAACTTTAGTCTGAAAGTAATATTCACAATTGAAATGATCTTGTATTTAATTTGCTGTATTAATTTACTTGTGAATAAAGCACTATTTGATTTGATATTGTATTGTATTGATTTACAGAAAATGACATAAAAACTTACAAAACATGAAAGCATAGCATAATATACCGCTCTCGAAAGATCTCTAAATATTAAGATTCTTTTTGATGAAAGTAAATATCACAAGAATGATATTTCAATAAATTTTGAACATTATTTGAACTCTAATAACACATAAATCATGAAACATTGGTGACATAGAAAAATCAACAATTTGTCTCAACATTCAAGGCCTGAGCACTCTACAATAATATTGGTAATGCTTTGGAAGCTTTAAATTGATATAAACTAGACTAAAGCCGCGTATCGACAGTCCGAGGCATGTGCTACGAATGCCTCGCTGTACAGTCTGTTGACATAAAAAAAGAGTACTACTACTAGTCTACTATCTACCGCGTATCGACAGTCCGAGGCATGTGCCACACATGCCTCGGATTGTCGATACCGGGTTTGCTAGCAGCGAGGCAAACGCTGCACACAATTCGCAGCGAGCAGTGCCTGTTGCCTCGCAACGCACAACGAACAATTCTACAAACTAACCTCAAAATTGTACCACATTCCTATGCATTTTTGTGATTAAGAATTCTATTTGGGTGCAGAAGGTTCTAATAGGCAATAATAAGCATTGCCTTGAATTTTTATCTACTAATTGAGCACAAACTAACCTCCAAAGTCCAAAATATCAATTGTCAGAGCTTAGTTGCTTTGTCTCCCGCTTGATGGCGCAAGTCAATTTGTTCGCGTGCTCGCATTTTTGGATACAAAAATGCAGATTTTTTATTATAATTTTTTTATTATAATTATATACTATACTATAATTATAATTATTTTTGATAATTGCAGATTATATTCACACATATGCCTCAGCCATGAGTTTATACTTTTTTTGCGTCACCAGACTGTACTGCGAGGCATTCGTGGCACATGCCTCGGACTGTCGATACGCGGCTTAATGCTAGTGAAAGCGAATTGAAGGTCAGAACTGGATATTTACTTCTATTCAAAGTAAAAATCGTAATATTTACTTTTATTGAAAGTAAAATTTGTAATAATTAATTTACTTCTATTTCAGGTAATATTTGTAATATTGATTCAATATTTGATTTGAGAACATTATTATTTTAACAAAATCTTATGAGAGTTGAAAAAAAGTATGGTGGATTGGACTAAGTTAAACAATCAATACTTACATATTTATTTATTTAATTTATATGTTCAAATATACAAGATAAAGAAATAAAACTATTGCCCAAAACTAAATTTCTATTAATGAGTATTAAAAATGTAGAGCTGATGCCAAAAATTAGGCGGTTTCGTCTGTCTCTTGTACGTGATGTAGCTTACTAACAGCTGATGTAAAGCATCTATTGTCTCTTTTGATTTCAAAGCATCATCTAGGCAAAGTTGAATGACAACTCCAATTGACAACATCAGCTGTTAGAGCGCACAAGGAGCAGACAAACCCGCCTAACTTTTTGACGGCAGTTATAATCTTATAACACTAATGTAAGGTATGTGAAATAATGAATAGACTAACCTAAATAGCCTAGTATAGTTGTTTAATCAGTTCAAGCAAAGAAGACCCTCTGGCAAGATGGGTGAATGACTCCAGCTCGATCAATATTGGTTCAAAAATTATAAACCTGGTCTCAAATTGTAGAAAACATTCTGCTCTACAATTTGAGACCAAATTTGTGATTTTTGAAGAAAATTGAACGAGCTGGAGTCATTTCCCATCTTGCCAGAATGTCTTCTTTGCTCGACCAGACTAAAGCAGTAGTCAATTGTACAGTAAAAGGAGGTTACATAAACCAGTTTTCATTGACTAGTAAGCCTACAGTACTAACTTACTCTAAATACATGTATATTACAATACAAAAATATAGTATACTTATTTATATATATATATTATATTGTGTGACTTGTATACCGATGATAAAACCCATTTTAAATACAGGTATAGTCTGCCCAAGCAAAGAAGACCCTCTGGTAGGATGATAAAATAACTCCAGCTCGGTCAATAACGGTTCAAAAAATATTGATTTGGTCTCAAATTGTAGATCAGAATGTTTCCTACAATTGAGACCAAATCAATAATTTTTGAACAAATATTGACCGAGCTGGAGTCAATTTCCAATCTTACCAAACTGTCTTCTTAGCTTGGACAGACTATAACTGATTGTAGTCGACTTCATTGGTATAGTTTGTCCAAGCAAAGAAGACCCTCTGGCAACATAGGAAAATGACTCAAGCTGGGTCAATTTTAGTTCAAAAATTATCAATTTGATCTCAAATTGTAGGAAACGATTCGATCTACTTTGAAGACCACATTTATAATTGTTGAACAAATATTGACCAAGCTGGAGTCATTTTCCCATCTTGCCTGAGTGTCTTCTTTGCTTGGACAGACTGTATTTTGACGTTAATTAATTGAAGATTAGGTAATTGATTTGGGTCAACTGTTGAAAGCTGTTGATAATTGAATGACGAAATTTAATCAAAATCAATTAACTAGAGATTAGGTAAGCTACTTAGGTAATTGATAATAGATTAGTCATTGTTAACTAATAATGTCAATTATTGGATAATTCATGACAATAACTGAATTTAGTTCAAAAGTAATTAATCAAAGATTTAGGAGTTGATGCATGTCAATACGATATTGACAATGACAGTAAGTATGATCTAAGAATGACTCTGTTGATTTCTGTCAATTATTTCTTCTTCTCCTTCTCCTTCTTCTCCTCTTCTTCTTCTACTTCATCTTTTCTTTTCTTTTTCTTCTTCATCTTCTTCTTCTACTAATCCTCCTCCTCCTCCTCCTTCTTCTTCCTTCTCCTTCTCCTTCTCCTTCTCCTCCTCCTTCACCTTCTTCTTCTTCTTCTTCTTCTTATTCTTCTTCTTCTTCTTCTTCTTCTTCTTCTTCTTCTTCTTCTTCTTCTTCTTCTTCTTCTTCTTCTTCTTCTTCTTCTTCTTCCTTCCTCCTCCTCCTCCTCCTTCATCTTCGTCTTCTTCTTCTTCTTCTCATCTTCATCTTCCTCCTTCATCTTCATCTTCTCCTCCTTCATCTTCATCTTCTTCTTCTTCTTCCTCTTCTTCATCTACCTCCTCCTTTTTTCTATTTTCTCATCTTCACTTTTCTTCAAACATGTTCGTTAGTTTTTTTCAACTCATTGCTTTTTCCCAAATATTTGAATGTCAACTTTCTTTTTTGGGTTTGTTTTTCAAATCATTAAGACAATACTTTATTTGACACCCTGAGGTATTTGAACATAAAAAGAGAAAGCAGTAAGAAGAAGAAGAAGAAAAAGAAAAGAAAGATGAATAATGAAGAAAAGAAGAAGAAAGAAAAGAAAGAGAAGAAGAAGAAAGAAGAAGAAAAGAAAAGATGAAGAGAAAGAAGAAGTTGAAGAAGAAGAAGAAGAAGAAGAAGAAGAAGAAGAAGAAGAAGGAGAAGAAGAAGAAGAAAAGAAGAAATACAGAAGTACAAAATCAAAACAACTTGCTATCATGTCCAGTTAAGTGTAACTTGAATGATTGTCTTGGTTTCTTTACCATTATTGACAATTTCTCTACCTGGAGCTAAGAAGCCATTATTTCCATTATCCTTTCAATACAAATGGCATGCAAATACTGTACTTTACTGTAATTTGTTTCCTTTTTCTTTTTCTTCTTCTTCCCTTTATCACCATCATCATCTTCTTGTTCTACAGCTGAAAGACCTACTTGTAAGACTCAGTACTTTCTTGTAACGCTTCAATTTCTGGTGACATGCAAAACAATGTGTTAGTAATTTTTCAGTATCCGCTTTTAATGTTCTTATTGTCTCTTCCTCCTCATTCTGCTCCTCCTACTTCTCCACATTCTTCCTCATTCTCTTCTTATTCTTCTTCTTCTCATCCCCCTTCGACACCCTTTTCTTCTTCTTTTTTCTCTCTCTTCTTTTTCTTCTTATTCTTCTACTTCTTCTACTACTACTTCTTCTTCTTCTTCTTCTTCTCTTCTTCTTCTTCTTCTTCTTCTTCTTCTTCTTCTTCTTCTTCTTCTTCTTCTTCTTCTTCTTTTTCGTCATCTTCTTCTTTTTAGATAAAATTTGGTTTCAACAACTAAGTTTCAATTTTGGCGGGAAATGTGTAATTAGAAGGGACAAAAGCCTGATTTGGCGGGAAATGTGTAAATTCTTATTATTTTTCTTTGGTCAAATTTGGTTTTCACAACTAAGTTTCAATTTTGGCGGGAAATGTGTAATTAGAAGGGACAAAAGCCTGATTTGGCGGGAAATGTGTAAATTCTTATTATTCTTCTTTGGTCAAATTTGGTTTTAACAATTGAGTTTCAATTTCGGCGGGAAATGTGTCGATTTTGAAGAGACTAATGCCTGTTTTGGTGGGAAATTCTTCTCATCCATCTTCTTCAACAAGAAAATGTGTCAATTTTGAAGATACTAATGCCTGTTTTGGCGGGAAATTCTTCTCATCCTCTTCCTTCTTATTTTTCTTTTTCTTCTTCTTCTTCTTCTTCTTCTTCTTCTTCTTCTTCTTCTTCCTTCTTCTTCTTCTTCAACAAGTGTGAATTACTTTCAACTTTCAATTAAGACACTTCTTGTCAGCTGTCACAAGAAGGAAATTGTTCAACTACCGTTTCTACATAACTTTCTCTGCTCGTTATATTTTGGTGACATCCGTTGTTTTATTCTCTCTCTCACTCTCTTTCTCTCTATCTCACTCTCTACTTCTATCTTTTTTTTAACGACTCTGTCTCTCTATTTTTTCCAACTCACTGTCTTCTTTTCAATCTCTCATTGTTTTGAATAATGAAATGAACAGTCACTGACTCTCCACTCTCTAAATAAAGGTACTTAATCTCTCTCTCTCTCTCTCTCTCTCTCTTTATTCTCTCACTCTCTC
Source organism: Sogatella furcifera (assembly GCA_017141385.1). Classification (NCBI taxonomy): domain Eukaryota; kingdom Metazoa; phylum Arthropoda; class Insecta; order Hemiptera; family Delphacidae; genus Sogatella; species Sogatella furcifera. The sequence goes on along the minus strand of CM029559.1, from coordinate 5,166,964 downwards.
TCTATTCCTCTCTCTTTAAAACTCTTTTAATAAGGAAAGGATATCCTTATTATCCTTTCCCAAGAATGGACATATATATGTCTAAACTTCGCCTTTTCACTTAGATAACTTACACTCCTTATTCATTTTGCAGAACCTCCAATTTAAAATCTGTATAAATTTTGCATTCATTACTTCACCGTTTTATTGTATTTTTACTAGAAGTTTCTATTTTGTGAAATTTATAGGATAATTTTTTTTTACTCATATTACAATGTAGAATCTAAGCAGAATTTTGTTATCTATTTGAATAAAGTAATCTAATCTAATCTAATCTCTATCTCCCTCTCTCTCTTGGATGACATCCACTTTAAATTGGTAAAAAGGTGAAAACAAAAGACTTGATTTATTCTACCAGCAGATGTTAGAACTCGAACTGATTTGATAATTGGAAAATTGTCAACAAAATATAGACTGGTGAAATTTTTGTAGAGCAAACTTTCCAGAAGGTATGCGTATAGTTGTGTCAAGCACAGAAGAGCCTTTGGCAACATGGCTGCCATTCACTGCTGCCAGTAGTCGAAATGAAAATTGTTCCAACATAACCAAATTTAGGAAGAAATAGTACAGGCTCAGACTATTTTTTCTGTCCTAGTTCATAATTATGTTATGATTTGTGCTATCATATGTGAATAATTAAATGAATAAATAAATAAAAAAATATTTTCATTCGTGAAATCAATAATTATGATTACGACTAGTGTAAAAACGGAAGGTTGGCTGGAGTGATTTTACCCTGGAATTCCAAGTTCCGCGCATGCGTAGTTACACTCTCACTTCCCTCCGCCATCTTGCAAGAGGCGCTTCTGTTCTTGGCAACTATATCGAAATGCAGAACATCGATGGGTGAAAAACATCGGAAGCAACCATCGATAATTTTCCTATCGATCATTCCCTGACAATGTGCAAGATATCGATATGGTCTTTCAATGTTTTTCCCAGGAAAAAAATGTTTCACAAAATGTAGTTCTAAACTTTATCAATTATTTTTCTAATGTGCATTATATTATAATAAAAAATTATCATGGATGTTGCTTGGTCAATATTTAAAATTGTGAAACACTAATATCGAGCGACATAGTTTGAAACTTGATTCAATATCTTCTAAATTACTCCATCTATAATCTCGCTGAACCATTGAATTTACACTGAGGATTGGTCGTATCAAGGCGGAAGGTATGCAACCCGCAATACATCTGCAATTTTGAAAACCTGATTACTGGCGTAATCTAGAACGGATTTCAAAAATATTCTAACACAACATTTCTAGACCTTATCTGAACCTGCTCACCGAATATCAACATTTTCTACCGATTGGTTCTCGAAAAATTAAGAAAACGCCGAAAAACTATAGAAAAAAAGTTTTCAAAATCCGTTCTTAGCGCGCGTCTAAACGTCCAACTGAACATGCCTGCCAAATTTGAACGCATTCGGTTCAGTGGATTTTTAGTTCTGGTGATGAATGAATGAATGAATGAATCAGTGCCATTTCGCTTTTATATATAGAGATAAAATACAATGAAATTGTCGCTATAGGATATGCAACATTTTACGAACTGGGACGACCGTCGTAACCCGATCTCAAACATATGTTCAACAAAAGAACAGTTAGTTTGTTTTTTAGACCGTTCTCTCTCATACTATTGACATTGATATTGCGTTCTGGTCGAGCAAAGAAGACATTCTAGCGTAATGGAGAAAAGATTCCAGCTCAGTCAATATTTGTTCCGAAATTATAAATTTGGTCTCAAATTGTAGGAAAAATTCTGCTCTACAATTTCAGACCAAATTTATAATTTCTAAACAAATATTGACCTAGCTGAAGTCATTTTCCCATCTTGCCAGAATGTCTTCTCAGCTTGAACAGACTATTATTGACATTGATATACCTTGAACTAGTTTTGGTTTGTATTTGATGATAGCAAGCTACGCCCATCTATACTGGAATAAATATAACTTCCAAATTAGACTAAATTGTATGGTCTGTCCAAGCACAGAAGACCCTTTGGCAAGATGGGAAAATGACTCCAGTTGAGTCAATATTAGTTCAGAAATTATCAATTTGATCTTAAATTTGTAGGAAACAATTTGATCTACTATTAAGACCACATTTATAGTTTTATAGTTTTAAAGACTACAATTTGGAACCACATTTGTCATTTTTGAACCAATATTGACCAAGCTGGAGTCATTTTCCCATCTTGCCAGAGGGTCTTCTTTGCTTCGACAGAATATAACTATTCGCCTACTTCAATGTCCAAGCACTTTCTATTAATTTTCTATTCAAAATACACCTAATACCATTCAGTAATAATGAAATTTATGATAAAAAAAGGAAAAGACGTGATGTTATAATCTTGCAAAGCGAAGAAGACCCTCTGGCAAGATGGGAAAATGACTCCAGCTAGGTCAATATTTGTTCAGAAGTTATCAATTTGATCTTAAATTTGTAGTAAACAATTTGATCCAGGCTACTTTTAAGACCACATTTATAATTATTCTTGAACAAATATTGACCAAGCAAGAGTTATTTTCCCATCTTGCCAGAGGGTCTTCTTTGCTTGGAAAGACTAAATCTTCTGATGCAAATACTTGAGTTACATCAATTAGAGTGTAAAATATCTCATAGATATAACTTTCATATTTCAATGCATTGTGTTTACTATCCTATACGTGCTAAGCAAGAGTTACAAGCTGTTACTAAGTTATTAAGTTACTAAGTTACAAGAGTTACTAAGCTGAAGTTACAACAATTAGAGTTAAAACTATTATTACGGTTGTTACAGTTATCATTAAGGCTGAGGCCGCACTGCCGGTGGGTAGAGCCTGGTGGGTGGAGGGTAGTTGGTAAATCTATAGAACATACACACCATCCACAGTAATACATCGTATGAATGATACGATGTCATTCTTTTTTTTGAGGTTATGTTGTCCATATTTAAGAATTTCAAGATGGCGGCTGAACACATACCATTCATACGATGTATTACTGTGGATGGTGTGTATGTTCTATAGATTTACCAACTACCCTTCACCCTCCAGGCTCTACCCACCGGCAGTGCGGCCTCAGCCTAATGGTATTGAATTTCTGCATACACATGTAATGAAAAATAATGATAGAGGACCAAATCAAAATTACAGTATTAAGTTAAAAATGAGAGAGCTAGTCTATAGTGAATACTTCAACATGTTATTTCTTTGAACAAGGTATAGTCTGTTCAAGCAAAGAAGACCCTCTGGCAAGATGGGAAAATGATTCCAGCTTCATCAATTTTGGTTCAAAAATTATCAATTTGCTCTCAAGTTGTAGAAAACATTCTGCTCAACTATTTGACACCAAATTGATAAATTTTAAAACAATATCGACCGAGCAGGAGTCATTTCCCCATCTTGGCAGAATGTCTTCTTTGCTTGGACAGACTATATCAGATTACAGTGAATAACATGTTATTTGTATCATCGACATATCTTTCATTAATTTCTTCTTTTTGTACGGGAAAATTAATTAATTTTTTTTTTATCAACTTTGAATAAATAATTAAATTAATTAAGGTTGAGTGGTAGAAAGGACTTCCTAGTCCTAACTCCTCCTAGTAAAGGATATTTTTATCTCATTTCATTCATTAGATTGCGGATTGATTCATGCTCTAGGTCCGTCCACTTTTCAATTAATTTTCAAAGATACACTGGGTGGTGTTTCAAGAGGAATATGCAATATTTCTCAGGCTGATTCCTCACACCAAGTAAGAATAGTGCTTTGTGGAGCATAACTCCAGAATAACTTTTTTGGAGTCGCGATTTTTAGATTTTCAATCGAGATTTCTGAGATTTTGCGACCTTTTTTGGATTTGGTCATTCAACTTTTTTTTCAGAATCCAATCCTCTACATCTTCAAAAGTACGTGTTTATGATTTCATATCCAAGACAAATATACTATATATAAACAAAATACAAGATAAATATACTATATCGAAGTAAAAGTTCTCAACCTGAGAAGCATTTCACATTCCTCCTGAAACATTCTAAAAGTAATTCAAACTTTACAAAATTTTGTTGTAATCACTGTATTTAAATTCAATAACATAAATTAGACGTTAATTTTAGTTTGTATTTCAGGCCACGGTTTGTCTACTGAGTAAGAATCTACGAGATGTTAAGTTTATTAACGCCGTTCCCATAACGGTACTTGTAGCAACGGCAAACTAACTCAATTCAAATAGAGAATAGAAACAAATCAAATTATTGAAAAGCCTTGAGTTTCAATAGTTTCATTCACAAAACTCGATGACACATCATTGTACATTAAATTATATTTTTTACTAAAAATATTAATAACCTTCAAATTATGAATCAAGTTCAGATTTATTATTTTGGAGGCTATGATATCAAAGAAATTATTGAAATTTCAATTAGAACAAGCAGCTGTTTAAATAGAATTGAATACTAATTTCACAGTGACTAAGAAATCGGCAAGAAGAAGGCGTTAAAAGAAGAACATAACCATCAGAAGAAGATTAGAAGAAGATATCTGAAGAACAAGGAGTTGAAGAAGAAGTTTGATTCTTATGGTACTTCGTCAACCTGACAACAATTAAGTTTATTAGCATGCAATTTCCAGATCATGTTTTGTTCTAATAGATAAATAATTTATACATTAATGAGATAATTATTGATACAGAAGAAGAAGAATTTGAAGAAGAAGAAGAAGATACTTTAATTTGAACGTTTTTCCACTTTGACACGGTGAAGAAGAAGAAGAAGAAGAACAAGGAGAAGAAATGAAAATTTATTCTTCTTATTCTTCGTCACCTTTGTCTCTAATGATTTTTTATACTTCAGTTCTTGTTCATATTATTTTATATTGTTTACTGTATATATTTTACAAGAAGTAGAAGTATTTTGACAAATAGAAGAAATTAGAAGAAGATTCATGAAGAAGAATTGTATAGGTAATTAGAAGACAGGTGAAGAAGAAGAAGAAGAACAAGGAGAAGAAGAAGTTCTTCTTATTCTTCGTCACCTGTCTCTAATTACCTATACAGTTCTTGTTCATGTTTTTTTTTTTATTAATTTCTCTATTTGAACAAGAAGTTGAAGAAGAAGAAGAAGAAGAAGAAGAAGAAGAAACGAAGAAGAAGAAGAAGAAGAAGAAGAAAAGACAGAAGAAGAAGAAGAAGAAGAAGAAGAAACGAAAAGAAGAAATCAAAGTAGAATCACAGTTACATCAACTGCAACAGTACAAATTAAGAAGCAGTGGTTTTGGCTCTGATTATTCAAGTGGGAGTATCTTCAATGTTAATCTTAGCCCACTCTTTATTATTCCTACAACACTATTACTATACATATTATAAAACACCGCTGTATAGTTTATCATTAGGACGATATTTTAATTATAATATAACACTCTACGGTAGTGGATTCATATTATTATTATTATTATTGTTATTATTATTATTATTATTATTATTATTATTATTATTATTATTATTATTATTCAAATCTGTGTTATTATTGCCGAGTCATTGCCATGGTATCCAAGGAAATATTATAGTCTGTCCAAGCAAAGAAGGCCCTCTGGCAAGATGAGAAAATCACTCCAGCTCGGTCAATATTGATTCAAAAAATATTGATTTGGTCTCAAGTTGTAGATTGGAATGTTTTCTACAATTTGAGACTAAATTTATGATTTTTGAACCAATATTGACCGAGCTGGAGTAAGTAATCATCTTGCCAGAGGGTCTTCTTTGCTTGGACAGACTAAGGAAATATGTACCGTTAGGTGTGGGGTACTTTTCGGAAGTTTGTGGTTTTCCGGGTTTTCGTAGGGAAGTGGGAAGTGAAGAAAGAGGGGAAGAATAGAATGAGGAGGAGGAGGAGGAGGAGGAGGAGGATGAGGAGAAGGAGGAGTGGAGAAGAGGAAAAAGAATGATAGATATACAGGGTGTTTCAGGAGGAATGTGCAATACTTCTCAGGCTGATTCCTTACAACAAGTAGACAAATAAGTTCCATGGGACCAACCCCCAAAAACGCTTTGTTACCGAGGTAACAATGGCGGAAAATTGAAATTTTTCAAAATATATTAATTTTTCTAATTTTTCAGAGACTTTATTTAGGTTCTAAAATTATTAAATCCTATGTAAACTTAATTATAAATTTGATGAAACCAGTTAGAAGTTTGTAACTTCCACGGTTATGGAGATAACAAGGAATTAATATTAAATTAAATAAATTTATATTATATTAAATTCATTTATGCTTAAAGATTCAACAATTAAGGATTTAACTGGATATGAAATCATAAATAAGTATTTCTATTCAGCGAAGTTGAAGAGGATTGAATTCTGAAGAAAAAGTTGAATGGCGGTGATTGTATAAATCTTACCCAAATCTCAGAAATTGAGATCAATAATCGCAAATTCCCGACTAAACACACATTTTTCACTTATGCTATGTTTTGTTATTTTGTCTTCTTTGAGCATTAATTTCTTTCAAAATATTTCTGGTAGCCTAAGAATTTTTTCTTCTTCTTCTTCTTCTTCTTCTTCCACTTCCTTCTCTTCTTCTATACATCTGTTAACGCCTACCTACGACCTTCTAGTTTTATGTCCTCTCACACCCTCTCACTCACTCTCTCACTCTCTCTCTCTCTCTCTCTGAACTTGACCATTTCGATAGTCTTCGTATTTTAGGCGTAGACACTGTTATAGTCTGTCCAAGCAAAGAAGACCCTATGGCAAGATGGGAAAATGACTCCAGCTCTATCAATATTGGTTCGAAAATTATCAATTTGGTCTCAAATTGTATATCACATTCCATTCTACAATTTGGAACCAAATTTATAATTTTTGAACCAATATCGACCGAACTTGAGTCATTTTCCCATCTTGTCAGAATGTCTTCTTTGCTTGGACAGACGGTAACTCCCATAGCATTGTTTCCGTTAACTAATACTCTTTCCGCCTATGTTTGTGTATACGCGTGGGAAAGTGATTAATTTATTTGTTACTTGTCAAATTTATTTGACCTTATTTGTGTTCTGTTAAACATTAATAATTTATATCTAGAAGTCTTAATTAAAGTCTCAAAGCTATTTTTCTTCATTTCATTGGTTGGGAAAAATTGAATATTTTGCAGAAAATCTCACATTCACTTTTACTACATGTAGAACAGATTAAAAAAAAAAACTTGTTAAACTCTGTCCAAGCAAAAAAGACCCTCTGGCAAGATGGGAATACGACTCAAGCTCGGCCAATATTGGTTCAAAAATTATCAATTTGATCTCAAATTGTAGGAAACAATATGATCAACTATTGAGGCCACATTTATAATTCTTGAACAAATAATGACCGAGCTGGAGTCATTTCTCCCATCTTGCCAGAGGGTCTTTTTTGCTTGAACAGACTATTTATCTTACTTAGAAATGTTTTTACTAGAAATTCAATATAATCAACACTTTCAAACTAAATGTTGAAGTCTGGTCGAACCAAGAAGAGATTCTGGCAAGGTGAGAAAATGACTCCAGTTCGGTCGATATTGGATCAAAAATGATAAATTTGGTCTAAAATTTTCGATCAGATTGCTTTCTACAATATCTGAGTTTATGATTTTGTAATCAATATCGATGGAGCTGAAGTCATTTCCCCATCTTGCCAGAATATCTTCTTTGCTTGGACAAACTATAACTATTTGTCCATTTCAGTGTCGAAACACTTTCTATTAATTTTCTATTCAAAATACACCTAATACCATTCAGTAATAATGAAATTTATGATATAAAAATGAAAAGACGTAATGTTATAGTCTTGCCAAGCAAAGAAGACCCTCTGGCAAGATGAGAAAATGACTCCAGCCAGGTCAATATTTGTTCAAAAATTATAAATGTGGTCTTAATAGTAGATCAAATTGTTCCCTACAATTTGAGAGCAAATTAATAATTTTTGAAGCAATATTGATCGAGCTCGAGTCATTTTCCCATCTTGCCAGAGGGTCTTCTTTGCTTGGACAGACTATATCAGACCACTGATTTACTAGAAAAACGAGATATTGGTTGCTATTGCTATATCATAATAAATCTCTGGTGAACTAAAACTTGAAGTCACTGGCGGCTTGTGAACATGAAACAGGTGAAGTGCTCGTATCTTTTACTATACAGCACTTCACCTGTTTCGTGGGCACGAGCCGCCAGTGAAGTTAAGAGCAGCAGTATTCAATCTAACGATCAAGCACCGCTATTGGTAGACGCTTGAACCAATCACAGTGAACGTCGTCTGCCATTGGCCTAGACAAGCTCCTCCCCGATTAGCGGTTCATTCAAACGTTACAAAATGGCGAGTCAAACATCAAACCACTGGCGGCTCGTACCCACGAAACAGGTGAAGTGCTCTTATCTTCTACTGTACAGCACTTCACCTGTTTCGTGGGCACGAGCCGCCAGTGCATCAAACCACAGCTTCCTTCAATAGAAGGCCCTGCTCTAATAATATGGCAACGTCGCACCGTAGACACAGTCTTTTCATATGAAAGCATTAAGTACAGATACAAATCATGCATGTTGACTTGGTTTTTCTCTCTTTTGAGCATAATTTCCATGAGAAACTCTTCGTATAGAATTCCTTTTGTGTTTTTTGTAATAGGTTGTGATAGAGATTAGCAAGAAAGTTTAAGAATAGACAGTTATTTATTAAAATACCTTATGATTTGTAGCAAGTCAAATGTGAGAACGCACACAAGAAACGCATCCATTAGAACAGCTGATTGGAAAATGATTTCAATGCTTTTAAATGGACCCAATTTCCTACTCTACATGGTTGTCAATTTTTAGTCCATGGCCTTCAATTGAAGGAAGATTAAACACAATCTAAGATGAAAAAATTGTGATAAAAAGATGAATTCACTCACGCTTTCTTGATATCTTCGGTGGATGCCTGTTTACTAACATCCAACACCCTATAGTAGTCCACCATTGGGGATTCTTTGCTGTAACAAAACAAAAATCAAAATTAAATTCACAAATTTAATCACTCTTTTAAAATAATACACGAAGTGAGTACTGTGATTTCGATTTTTACTTATCGATATCCATTGATATTAGCTTGATATTAGTTTGATACTTGATTCGATATCTTCCAAATTAATTCATCTATAATCTCGCTGAACCATTCAATTTGCAGTTAGGATTGGTCGTATCGAGGCGGAAGAAATGCAACCCGCAACACATCTACAATTTTGAAAACCTGATTACTGGAGTAATCTTGAACGGATTACAAAAATATTTCAACACAAAATTTCTAGACTTTATCTGAACCTGCCCACCAAATATCAACATTTTCTACCGATTGGTTCTCGAAAACGAGGAAAACGCCGAAAAACACTAGAAAAACTAAAATATTTGGCGTATCCTTGAAAGTTTTTAAAATCCGTTCTTAGCGCGCGTCTAAACGTCCAACTGAACAGGCCTGCCAAATTTGAACGCATTCGGTTCATTGAATTTTTAGTTCTGGTGATGAATGAATGAATGAATGAATCAGTGCCATTTCGCTTTTATATATAGAGAATATTTATAACTATTGGAATAGCTTACAGCAAACATAAACACATTATTCTATATATGTCAAATATTCTACAATACGTTTCAATAAGATACAAAACCTCTCAATAAGATACTGAAGAGATATGATACACTTAAAAGAAATGATTGTTCTCGAATTAATTGGAGCAAAACACAATATTGAATCGTATTCATAGCTTTTTTGAAAATCTTCTGCATCTTCCACTGGCGGCTCTTGCATACGAAACAGATGAAGTGCTCTTATCTTTTACTGTACAGCTCTTCACATATTTCGTGGGCACGAGCCGCCAGTGTAATAGTATAGACAGAAGATAGTATCTTCTTGAATGAATTAAACTGAGAGTATCACACAACCTAGCTTTAATTTTTTTAAAGTAAAAAAGAGCTTAAAGTTTTTCTGTGAAGCTGTCAATTCAAATTCTGTAGATTTATGGTATTCTAATTTTTATGAAACTTGATTATTTTCCAAAGTTATTATGTACTGATAATCAGATTTTTTTAGGATTCAGATTTCAGATTTTCAAGGAAATATTTTCATAAAAATATTGACATCTCACCTACTACATAAAATCCACGAGTTATAAGTCACAAGAATCAATAATAGTATGAAACTAGTACAATTCAATACATTTCTACAAAACCACATCTTCAAACCTAAATAAATATTGATCAATTTTAAATGGATTAATTAAATTTTAAAGCAATTTTTACAAAACAAGAAACTTTACCGAAGCTTTGTTGATACTGGATAGTCAGAGGTTATGAAATCAGAAGAGAATTTCAATTTTGAAAATTGTGTTTTGAAGATATTTTGGAACTTATTACAGCTGATGGACGATATGCTGTACTAGTTTTTTTCTAGAATGAATTCATTTCTGATGCTGGGTGGATACGTTTCAATTTTTTTATAAAAAGATACAAATGACCATCTATATTTGAAACATGATACGATGAATACAATTAAATACGATTGAAACATTCAAATAATAATGATAAAAAACATAAAATTATTTGATAGTTTCAATTGTACCAAAATTTTGTATACATTATCTACCAAGTAAATATTTAGTATATTATATTATATATGTATTTAATATAATAGTGGAACGTGTTGTGTATACCTATGTAGTTAGACGGTTTCGTCTGTCTGTTGTACGTGATGTAACCTACTAACAGCTGATGTAAAGCATCTATTGTCTCTTTTCATTTCAAAAACATCATCTAGGCTTACCTGAATGATAATTGATTTAGGCATAGTTGAATGACTTTTTTAGTAGTTGTGAAGGTGATATTTTGGTATAGTCTATCCAAGCAAAGAAGACCCTCTGGCATGATGGGAGAATGACTCCAGCTCAGTCATTCTTGATTCAAGAATTATAAATGTGGTCTTAATAGTATATCAAATTGTTTACTACAATTATTAATTTAGTCTTAATATTGTAGGAAACATTCTCCTTTACAATTTTAGACCAAATTTATAATTTTTGAACCAATATTCACCGAGCATTTTCCCATCTTGCCAGAGGGTCTTCTTTGCTTGGACAGACTACAGTTATACATATTAGAAAGACATCTTGTCTTTTCATCTAATAGTTAAATGACACCTCATTTGGACATAACTAAATTAAACCTCATTTATGTATAGCTAAATGACAATAACAATTTACAACATCAGCTGTTGAAGCTCACAAGGAGCAGATGAAACTGTCAAACTTTTTTGCATCAGCAATATTGGATAGAGTTTATTTATAATGAATGATTAAAATTGAAAATAGAAAAAAATTTACCTCAACATTTGGAATGAAGAATTTTACAAACTCCAAGTTATTCAATCGAAGTATTGTTCTTGGTCACCTTACTGCACTAATTAATACAAGTCTATTTTTCTAGTAACACAATTATTTCTGTTCACTTTTTCTTTCGTGACACTACTTTTCACTTCAATTTACAAGAAAATTTATTGAAAATACTTTTTAGTTTACTATTTTGAAAGCCTGATTCCTGTATTGTATAATCACCCTATTTCTCACTTCAATTTACAATAAAATTTATCGGAAAAACCTTCTAATTTCCTATTCAAGAAGTATAATGCTTAGAACCCGGGTTACAATATTATTTTATATCCTGTATACAAATTTAAAACACTTTTCAAAACTTCGTACAAATGACAGACACTAAACCGTTGATAAACTCTTGAAAAACTAGTTAAAACTATCAACACTAGTTGATCCTCCTTGAAACTGTTACGAAAACTTCAAAAAACCGTTCCCCAAACTTGACAACAGCTATGAAAACAATAAAAACTGTTCAAAATACTTGTAAAATATTTATAAAACTCGAAAAGTTTATCACAAAATTCCAATTTTTACGTATTCCACCTTCGGGATTTTTCGACACAATAACTTCCTCAAATGAAAACTTGTTAAAATAACGGGTTTATCCGTAGTTTTTCACTATCACCAAATTAACTACTTATCAGAAATGTATTTAATACGAATACACGTTGGTTAACTATTGTTTTTGTTGTAAAATTTGATAAAAATTCAAGAGAACACGATTTAAAATTAGTGTAGATGTTCTCTTCTCTAGTGTATCCCACACACTAAACTAAGATCTAGGAACACAAGTACAGTACTCTAAAATACGGGGGCCTGACTATAGTCTGTCCAAGCAAAGAAGACCCTCTGGCACGATGGGAAAATGACTACAGCTCGGTCAATATTCGTTCAAAAATTATAAATTTAATCTAAAATTGTAGAACAGGATGTTTCCTACAATTTGAGACCACATTCATAATTTTTGAACCAATATTAACCGAGCTAGAGTCATTTTCCCATCTTGCCAGAGGGTCTTCTTTGCTTGGACAGGCTACACTTTTGTAGTGGGGAGAAGTGGAGGATTATATAGCTGTTTCCAAACTTATTGGCGGTTTAGGAACTATTTTTATAAACAATCAGCTCCAACAGGTTAGTCAACGAGCGGTCTAAGATAGCTCAAAACGTCAAAAACTTCCTCCGCTAGACAGTTTCGCTTTCGGGGACCACTTTCAGACTGTTCTGAGAGAGCTATCATGAATCAAAAACATTTACTAACCGCCAGTTCACTTGTAATCTACTGTAACCTGCAATACACGTGGGTAGGTGTGGAGAGAACTGCTCACGGAATGATACGGGAAGGAGTGCTTCGTATCTTAGGAAGTATGATACACTATTTCAACAAATTCAATCGAATAAATGAACGTTGTATAGTCTGTCCAGGCAAAGAAGAGCCTCTGGCAAGATGGGAAAATGACTCCAGCTCGGTCAATATTGGTTTAAAATTATCAATTTGATCTCAAACTGTAAGAAAATATTTTGCTCTACAATATGAGAAAATTTATAATTTTCAATTTCGCATTAATTATGTTCATGTAATTCACTATTACAGTCTGGATACATGGTGGCAAGATGGGAAAGTTAGCTCGGTAAATATTGGTTCAAAAATTATAAATTTGGTCTCAAATTGTAGAAAACATTCTGCTCTAGGCTCTACAAATTGAGTCCAAATTTATAATTTTTTAAAACCAATAAAAAACCGAGACTACAGCTCGGTAAATATTGGTTAAAATAATGAATTTGGTCTCAAATTGTAGAAAACATTCTGCTCTAGGCTCTACAAATTGAGTCCAAATTTATAATTTTTTAAAACCAATAAAAAACCGAGACTACAGCTCGGTAAATATTGGTTAAAAATAATAAATTTGGTCTCAAATTGTAGAAAACATTCTGCTCTAGGCTCTACAAATTGAGTCCAAATTTATAATTTTTTTAAAACCAATAAAAAACAGAGACTACAGCTTGGTAAATATTGGTTAAAAATAATAAATTTGGTCTCAAATTGTAGAAAACATTCTGCTCTACAAATTGAGTCCAACTTTTAAACCAATATTAACCGAGCTGGAGTCATTTTCCCCATCTCGCTAGAAGGTACCAGATTATAATAGTGAATTACATGGACAGTATTGATGCGTGCCAGCGCTTTAGAGGAAGACACACGGATGAAATCATTATTCATACATTAGATTGGAAAGTTAGATGTATTTATTTTCAGTTTTTCGTTAAAATAAACCTCAAAATTTGATATACCAAAAACCGCGCTTTTTTGAATCACCCTATATTTCAAGTAAACAAATCAGCTGCACTTGTATCACGTTTTGAAAGAATAGAGACCAAATACTTGATGACATTACCTAACCTGGCTTATAAAGATTACAGCTTGTTTTTCTGAAAAACAAGTAATTGAGATTGTAGAATTCACCAATAAACTCTCGATTTACAATGTTCCAAATTTTGGAAAGAATCAGCTGTTGAATAAACGATCAGCCAAAACTCACTAGAAGACCCTAACATTCGAATCCAAAATGGCCGCGATGGTTCAAGTGGAATAGGAAATCCCATGGCTAAATTGGTGTAGACGACAAATTCACGAAAACAGCTGTTCAAACTCGAACCATCGCTCGGCCATTTTTGATTACAAGGTCTTCTGATCCAAGTCTTCTGACTTGGTTTCTTATTACGATTTTCTTTGTAGGTTATGATATTATTTTGGCGACAAAAATGATTCCTATTCAAATCTCACAATAAAAATAATGATTGATATTCATTATTAAATATATTCATGATAATAAATCAATTTATTTATCAAAATCATTAAATTAGGAGCAAAGTTTTGGTTTTAAAGAAATAGCATTGGACTATTCCGAGATTCTATTTACTTGAGGTAAATTGGTTTCATGCCATTTTTTCAATCAGCTGATACTGTAGAATTTTCTTTTTTATTGGTAACGTTTATGAGACAGAAATGCCCATAAAATCCACGAATTATGAGTAATGTGGATTGTAAAATGTTTATAAGCCAGGGCCCAGAGTATAAAATTTAAATAGAAAATAATAAAAAATTGAGATTATTTTAAACTAGAAGTCTCTTTGCAACGTCAATGCACTTGGCTTTTGTTGGTGGGACGATATTACACGTCATACAATGCATGGGAATTTCTTCTTCTACTTCTTCTTTTTCTTCTTCTTCTTCTTCTTCCTTCTTCTTTTCTTCTCCATCTTCTTCTTCTTCTTCTTCTTCTTCTTCTTCTTCTTCTTCTTCTTCTTCATCTTCTTCTTCTTCTTCTCCTTTCTTCTTCTTCTTCTTATTCTTCTTCTTCTCCCCCTCCCCCTCCTCCTTAAAAAAAACTTTTCGCTTGGCAAAATAATGAATGAAATTCTAGTTTTCCCCACATCATGATAAGGGGTCAAGTTGTTTAAAAATTATTTTTAATTAAAAATCAAATATAAATACTGGAAAACCTACAGACTAGAGTAAAATTTTCCAATAAAATAAGCCTAAAAGCCTGATACTATACTATATAGGCTACTATAAGCTATACTATACTCTATATATTATAATATACTATAATCTATATCTATATAAGCGAAATGGCACTGACTGACTGACTGATTCATTCATCACCAGAACTAAAAATCCACTGAAGCGAATGCGTTCAAATTTGGCAGGCATGTTCAGTTGGACGTTTAGACGCGCGCTAAGAAAGGATTTTAAAAACTTTTCAAATATAAGCCAAATATTTTAGTTTTTCTAGAGTTTTTCGGGGTTTTCCTCATTTTTTCGAGAACCAATCGCTAGAAAATGTTGATATTTGGTGGGCAGGTTCAAATGAGGTATAGAAATTTTGTGTTGAAAAATTTTTGCAATCCGTTCAAGATTACGCCAGTAATCAGGTTTTCAAAATTGTAGATGTATTGCAGGTTGCATATCTTTCGCCTTGATAAACCAATTCTTACTGTAAATTCAATGGTTCATTGACAGATGAACTAATTTGGAAGATGTTGATTCTTTTTTCAAACTATGTCCGATATACTTCCCAAGGTTACGCTTAATATTAGCGTTTTACAATTTTTTTGAATTTTCGGAGTTTTTCTTAGATTTTTCTAGAACAAATTGGCAGAAAATGTTGAAATTAGGTCAACAGGTCCAGATTAGGTGTAGAAATGCTGTGCTCAATAAATTTCAAACCCCTACTGAACGGAATTTGCAGGCAAGCGATGCGAGCCTGTTTGTCCCAGCTGACACTGACAGAGGTTTTGCAGGCGAGCGAAGCGAGCCTGTTTGACTCACTTACACTGCCTATACTGTCGGGGGTCCAGGGAACAGAGCCCCCTGGTTAGGCGGAGAAGGCGAGCGAAGCGAGCCTGCCGGCTAGTATACTATAATCTATATACTTTTATACTATAATCTCATTTCGGCTTCACCCTCAGAAAAAAATGTTTCAAAAGTACAAGACTATAAATTCAGATATTCTGTTGTCACCTTTTACAAACAAAAATAACCGCAAACATAGGAAAACTAGAGCAAATTACGGATAATCTATTGCAAGCATTGTGAAATAAACCAAAACACATCCACGTCATATTTGAAAGAAAAGAAAATTTCAATACATAAGATACGTGGACAGTGGATAGAAAGTCTCAACATATGAGTCAATGAGTTGGAGGTGTATATTTCTAAAAACCTACACAATTTTACACCTTTTATTTCTTTTAAATCTTCTCTCTCTCTCTTTCTCCCATCTCACTCTGTCCTCTCTTTCTTCTTCTTCTTCTACTTCTTTTTCTTCTTCGGTCTCTCTTATTCACTCTCTAAAACTCTGTCTTTTTATCTCTGTCTCTCTCCCCCCCCTCTCACACTCTCTCTCTCTCTCTCTCTCTCTCTCTCTCTCTCTCACTGACTTACTCATACTATGATTCATACCTTTGACAGTTGTGTTGTGAAAAACCGCACTCTCTCAATAGAAACAGGAAAATGCAGGTCTGATTTAAGAGATGATACTGTATCACAAGTGTAGAAGATACTGTATCAAGTTTGGATGATACACTGTCAAGTGGGAATGATATTGTACTAGCCGGCTGGCTCGCTTCGCTCGCCTTCTCCGCCCCCTGGACCCCCGACTGTATCAGCAGTGTCGGTGAGTCATAACCTCTGTCAGTGTGAGCTGAGAAAAACAGGGACCCTCAAATTTTGACAAATCGTCGATTAACAGCTGACATTTCCTATACACTTTACATAGGAGAGTTGAGGGAAACTCAAATTTTGACGAATGCTCGGATAACCAGTCAAGTTCTGCGCATGCGTAGTTACACTTTCACTTCCCTCCGCCATCTTGCAATTGGCTCTACTGTTCTTGACACAACTATAGGAATGATACTCTGTCAAGTAGGAATGATACTGAGTCAAGAAGGAATGTCACTGTATCAAGTAGGAATGATATTGTCTTAAATTTGAATAATATAGAGTCAAGTTTGAAAGATACTGTATCAAATTAACAAGATACAGTGATATAGTTGAACGATAAGAGTCCTTGCTGAGTCTAATATTGTATAGTCTGGTCGAGCATAGAAGACCCTCTGGCAAGATGGGAAAATGACTACAGCCCGGTCAATATTGGTTCAAAAATCATAAATTTGGTATTGAAAATGTAGATAAAATCGTTATCTACAATTTGAGACCAAACATATAATTTTTAAACTAATATTGACCGAGCTGGAGTCATTTTCCCATATTGCCAGAATGTCTTCCTTACTTGGACAGACTATACAAGGTCAAACACAGTGACGTAACAACTGGTCTGGTCTTTCGATAACGGATTAGAATGAATTCTAGATTAGGATTACGAAGCTTATGACGATAGAGGACTTCCCTCTGATCAAATTAACAATGTTTTGGACTGAATTTTCGCGTCTTGATTAGAATAAATTCTAGTTATGACGAACTTACGACGGTAAGGTATTTTCCTTGATCAAATTCGCATTTATGCTGATTTTTTTTTCAACCTGATTACAATAAAAAAAAATTCTCTCCGGCAGCTGGCCGTCGGAAAGAGTGCATTTCAAATGCAATTCTATGATGGCTCAAATCATATGACTTATAATGAGCTATTCTGGGTATGAATTCAAAGGTGCCGTTTTCGAAAAACACAATTTTTGGCATATTATTCACCATTTTCTCCGCCATTTTTTATTGGATTTTGTCCGTTGATGGCTCAAATTGTAGGGCATAATAAGGGTATTATACACACCAATTTTCAAAACGATCAAGTTATTGGTCGATTTTCAGTGATTTTTTAAAATTTTCATCCCCTAATTTCACCCCCTTCCCTTGGACCAATTTTGCTGGTTTACGAACTTGATCGAGATATTAACACTAATGATTTTTGTGCAAAATTTGGTCGCTCTCCGACAAGCCCTTTGGGAGATATCGTGTTAACAAGAATCTGTACATATATAAATATACATATAGAGATATATGAATTTGAACGGACATCAAATTCGTGTTCTAGGGGCTCGGAAACGTGTAAAAAATATATCACATCATAAATTTTCGATTGTCAAGGCAAGACCAATAGTGCATTTTTTCGAATTAAATGCACTAAAATCAAGCTATGACTAACTTACTACGGTGAAGAACTTTCCTCTGATCAAATTTGAAGCAATTTATTCTGAATAATTTTGTACTAATTGAGTTAAATGTTTCCTAAAATCAAGCTATGTCAAACTATGATGGTAAATGTCTTCAATCTGATTGAATTTACAGTGTTTTATCCTGAGGTTTTCGTCCTGTTAAATACAGTTATGACTAACTCAAGACGGTAAAGGACTTTTCTCTGATCAAATTTAAAATGTTTTATCCTGAAATTTTCCGTTTTGATTAGAATACATTCTCGTTATGATGAGCTTAGAACGTTAAAGGACTTTCCCCAGATCAAGACGTTATGTCCTGTTGGGATACCCTTATTTATTAATTCTAAATTGACAATTTCAACTGAGCCTAGAAAGACCCATAGTGTTAAATGAACAGAATTAGTCCAAGCAGAGAAGACATCCAGGCAAGATAGGAAAATGATTCCAAGTCTGTCAATATAGGTTCAAAAATTATAAATTTGATCTCAAATTGTCTGTCAGAATTTTTCGTACAATTTAACACCAAATTTAGAATTTTTAACCAATCTTGACCGATCTGGAGTCATTTTCTCATCTTATCAGTATGTCTTCTTTTCTTATATACTTTATAGATTTAGTTTGATGATATAATTTTGCAATGATGTATGATACCATCAATCCAGGGTGTTTCAGGAGGAATGTGCAATACTTCTCAGGCTAATTCCTTACACCAAGTGGACAAAAAAGTTCAATGGGACCAACCCCCAAAAACGCCTTTTTACTGATATACCAATGGCGGAAAATTGAGATTTTTCAAAATAACTGATATAAATTTTTCTAATTTTTTAGAGGCTTTAGTGAGGTTCTAGAATAATCAACTCCTACGTAAAATTAGCTGGGGAATTCAATGAAATCAGTTCGAAGTTTTCGACTTTAACGGTTATTGAGATAATTGTGAAAATATGCTAGAAAACGCAATTTTTCAACAATAAGGGTTATAACTGGATAAGGAATCATAAAATTGTATTTTTTATTGATGGAAGTTGAAGAGAGTCGGGATGTGAAGAAAAAGTTGAATGACGGCGATTTTATAAATCTTACCCAAATCTCAGAAATGGCGATCAAAAATAGCAAAATTGACAAACATAGCACAAGTGATGAATTTGTGTTTAGTAGCGATTTTGAAATTTTTGATCGCCATTTCTGAGATTTGGGTAAGATTTACACAATCGCCGCAACTTAACTTTTTCTTTAGAATCCGATTCTCTTCAACTACCATTAATAAAAAATACAATTTTCTGATTCCTTATCCAGTTATAACCTTTATTGTTGAAAAATGGCGTTTTCTAGCATATTTTTCCAATTATCTCAATAACCGTTCAAGTTACAAACTTGGAACTGGTTTCATTGAATTCCTCAGCTAATTTTACATAGGAATTGATTATTTTAGAACCTCACTAAAGTCTCTAAAAATTAGAAAAACTAATATATTTTGAGAATTCTCAATTTTCCGCCATTGTTATCTCAGTATCGAAGCGTTTTTGGGGGTTGGTCCCATGGAACTTTTTTGTCTACTTGGTGTAAGGAATCAGCCTGAGAAGTATTGCACATTCCTCCTGAAACACCCTGTATAACAAAATCATTATTCGTTATAAATTTCTTTGAGATTAATCACAGGAGAAGCGATTTGAGTGTAATTCAAAGCTTATAGGAAGTTTAATTGAGGGTAGATGATTCATTTCCACAAGTTATTACATCTTTAATGGCTTAGTAAACCTTTTAATAACAGTCATGATAAAGAATGAAGAAGAATTATTATGTAATCCCATGATGCATCAGTTATTTTAAAATACAGTACGATACTGCGCTTGAGTAAATTTTCTTATCTAGACCAAAGTTTTACTATGTTGTTATCTTACTACAGGCTAATTCGGCTTCCTGTATTTTTTGAATACCACTTCATCACTATTTTTTTCTTCTCTATCTTCTTCTTCTTCTTCTTCTTCTTCTTCTTCTTCTTCCTCTTCTTCTTCTTCTTCTTCTTCTTCTTCTTCTTCTTCTTCTTCTTCTTCTTCTTCTTCTTCTTCTTCTTCTTCTTCTTCTTCTTCTTCTTCTTCTTCTTCTTCTTCTTCTTCTTCTTCTTCTTCTTCTTCTTCTTCTTCTTCCTCTACTTCTTCTTCTTCTTCTTCTTCATCTTCTTCTTCTTCTTCTTCTTCTTCTTCTTCTTCTCCACCATCTTCTTCTTCTTCTACTTCTTCTTCTCCACCATCTTCTTCTTCTTCTACTTCTTCTTCTCCACCATCTTCTTCTTCTTCTTCTTCTTCTTCTTCTTCTTCTTCTTCTTCTTCTTCTTCTTCTTCTTCTTCTTCTTCTTCTACTTCTTCTTCTTCTTCTACTTTTCTTCTTCTTCTTCTTCTTCTTTTCTTCTTGGTTAGTTTCTGTTTCAATTCTATTTTCATACACGGAAAAGCACTTTTCAATGTATCATGTCTTATTGTCAAAGTTGATATTTGAAACTACCGTATTAGACATTTAAACGAGATAAAGCTACTTCCGGTGACCAAACATTGCACTTTCCATTAAAAATAAAATATAAACTTTCAACTTTCCATTGACTTTTTTATCACCATGTGCCCGCAGTTTTATATTTATTATATTTATTTATATTATATCCAACATAGGCTACACTCTACACAATATGAAATATATTTCAATAACATAATATTGATATAGTCTGTCCAAGCATAGAAGACATTCTGGCAAGATGGAGAAATGGCTCCAGCTCGGTCAATATTGATTTAAAAACCATATATTTGGTCTCAAACTGTAGGAAACATCGTGATTTACAATTTGAAACAAAATTTATAATTCATGAACCAATATTGACCGAACTGGAGTCATTTTCCCATCTTGCATGAATGTGTTCTTTGTTTGGACGAACTATATATACGGCGATTTTTGGCATATTCTCCTGATTATCTCTTACAATCTTTCAACTGGTTTCATTGAACTTCTCAGCTAATTTTTAATTGGAAATGATTAATTATGAAGCCTCTAAAGAATTAGAAAATTATACAGAGTGTTTCAGGAGGAATGTGCAATACTTTTCAGGCTGATTCTTGCCCCAAGTAGACAAAAAGTTCCATGGGACCAACCCCAAAAAACGCTTCGATACTGAGATAACAATGGCGGAAAATTGAGATTTTTCAAAATGTATTAATTTTTCTAATTATTTAGAGGTTTCAATGAGGTTCTAAAATAATCAATTCCTATGTAAAACTAGCTGAGGAATTCAATGAAACCAGTTCCAAGTTTGTAACTTTAACCGTTATTGAGATGATTGAAAAATATGCTAAAAAATGCCATTTTTCAACAATAAGGGTTATAACTGGATAATTTTACATAGGAATTGATCATTTTAGAACCTCACAAAAGCCTCTAAAAAATTATAAAAATTAATATTTTTTAAAAAATCTCAATTTTCCATCATTGTTATCTCGGTAACAAAGCGTTTTTGGGGGATGGTCCCATGGAACTTTTTGTCTACTTGGTGTAAGGAATCAACCTGAGAAGTATTGCACATTCCTCCTGAAACACCCTGTATGTATAAACTTCCCAATCACATTTAATCCAATTGTGAAAACATGAACTCACTGGCGGCTACTGCCCACGATACAGGTGAAGTACTGTACAATAAAAGACACGGGCACTTCACCTGTTTCGTGAGCACGAGCCGCCAGTTCATGATAAACATAGACCTAAATATCAATATCATATACAGCCATTTATTGTATGATAGGCTATTTTATTTATTGATTTTTTACAAAGGCGAAGTTAGAACTCATATAGATTCATATTGTAAGATATGGCCGGCAATGGATATTTGCCGGCCGGGTTGGCCGAGTGGTTTGGGGCGTTACAACCTTCAGTCCGCTAGCGCTACCCGGTCGTGGGTTCGAATCCCACCAGAGGCATGGTCGTTTATGCACCTCATAAATCACCCTCGCACACTACATTACCCATGCACAAGTAAAATTAAATACTTATATGGGCATCATCCGCAGCAATAATAATAATAATAAATAATAATAATAATAATAATAAGATCGATCCTCCCTTACAATTAACTTTTTTAGCTGTTAGTTTAAATACATTTTATCAAAATGATTATACAAATTGGTAAAGTTCGGAGTGTCTTGGTACGTTCTGTTCATTTTTATTGTCAAAAATGAGAAATAAAGTTGGTGGGTGGTACGAGGTATAGTCTATCCAAGCAAGAAGACCCTCTAGCAAGATACGTAAATGACTCCAGCTTCGTCAATATTTGTTCAAGAATTATAAATGTGATCGTAATTGTAGATCAAATTGTTTCCTACAATTTGAGATCAAATTGATGATTTTCAAATCAAAATTGACCGAGCTTGAGTCACTTCCCCATCTTGCGCCAGAGTCTCTTCTTTGCTTGGACAGAATATATAAGAAGATTGTAGAAGGCGTAGGAAAGGTCAAGAACCGGACAAAAGTAGTGACTAGACTGGGAGAAGGAAAGGAACGTGAAAAAAATTTAAAAATTGAGGAAAAGAAGAAGAAGAAGAAGAAGAAGAAAAAGTTGTTGAAATAAGAGACCAAGCAAAATTTCAAGTCATCAACTCAGCCCAAATTTCCCTGTTAATTAACAAATACAGCACTGTATTGAGCGAAAGGGCTGTAAGTACATTCTTGTTTTCATTACTACAAGTTGCGGGCACATGATGCAATAGAAACACGTAGTTGTATGGAACAAAGCAGATAAAAGTGTTTATCAAGTGCACTACATATGCTTGTGCTTTCTAGGAATGGAAACGTACCTCAAGTGACACAGAAAATCTCTAAATATAAAAGCGAAATGGTACTGATTCATTCATTCATTCATTCATCACCAGAACTAAAAATCCACTGAACCGAATGCGTTCAAATTTGGCATGTTCAGTTAGACGTTTAGACGCGCGCTAAGTACGGATTTT
The DNA here is from genome assembly GCA_017141385.1 of Sogatella furcifera. Classification (NCBI taxonomy): domain Eukaryota; kingdom Metazoa; phylum Arthropoda; class Insecta; order Hemiptera; family Delphacidae; genus Sogatella; species Sogatella furcifera. Next base: position 5,143,870 of record CM029559.1, on the reverse strand, counting down.
TGAATCTTTTCAAGGACACGCCAAATATTTTAGTTTTTCGGCGTTTTCATTTTTTCGAGAATCAATCGGTAGAAAATGTTGACATTTGGTGGGCAGGTTCAGATAAGGTCTAGAAATGTTGTGTTAAAATATTTTTGCAATCAGTTCAAGAGGTTGCATACCTTCCGCCTTTTATACGACCAATCCTAACTGTTAATTCAATGGTTCAGCGAGATTATAGGTAATTTGGAAGATATTGAATCAAGTTCGCCAACTATGTCCGATATACTTCTCAAGGTTACGCTTAATATTAGCGTTCTACTATTGAATTTTCGGAGTTTTTCTTAGATTTTTCTAGAACAAATTGGCAGAAAATGTTGGAATTGGGTGAACAGGTCCAGATTAGGTGTAAAAATGCTGTGCTCGATAAATTTCGAATCCCTTCTGAACGGAATTTGCAGGCGAGCGAAGTGTCACAGCTGAAACTGACAAGAGGTTTTGCAGGAGAGCGAAGCGAAGCCTGCCGGCTAGTCATAGCATAAGAACGAAGCAAAGTATAAGAAGATTGAAGGAAAATAACTTGGGAAAAGATACATTCAACAACTATAATAGCCTGGTCGAGCAAAGAAGACATTCTGACCAGATGGGATTATGAACAATATTGGTTCAACAATCATAAATTCGGTCTCAAATTGTACAGCAGCATGATTTCCAAACAATTCAATACCAAATTTATAATTTTCGAACCAATATTTACCGAGCTGGAATCATTTGGACATCTTGCCAGAATGTCTTCTTTGCTCGACCAGACTAAACTTCCACTATCTTTTGTCATTATCAAGTAGCAAACACTAAACTTCATGCTGTCATGAACTTGATGATAAGAAAAACGTGATGAAAGAGGAAAAGAAAAAGAAGAAGAAGAAGAAGAAAATAGACCAAGAGAAATGAGAAATAACACTTTGATCTTATCAGTACGGTTCAGTAGCCTTATGTCTAATTGGTGACCTTTCATTGCTATCAAGATTTTTATCATTTGAGATGGATAGCTGACATTTCTCCTAACTTCTACAAAAGATGGAAGATATCCTGAACCGTCATCTCAAATTATAGTCTGTCCAAGCAAAGAAGACATTCTGGCAAGATGGCAAAGACTCAGCTCTATCAATATTCGTACAAAAATTATAATTAGTCTTAAAGTGTAGAACCGATCGTTTCCTACAATTTGAAACTGAATTCATAATTCTTGAACAAATATTGACCGAGCTGGAGTCATTTCCCCAACTTGCCAGAATGTCTTCTTCGCTTGGGCAGACTATACTTAGGTTGTTACAGTATAGGAATTTTGGTTAGAAGAAAACTCAAAACATTGTCAAGTCACTGATTTATCAAAAAATGAGATACCGGTTTCGGTTGTTACACCATTATCAATCTATGGTAAACTAAAACTTAAAGTACAGAGCATCAGTAGTTATACTAACAGTGAAGCACCGCTATTGGTAGACGCTTGAACCAATCACAGTCAACGTCTGCCATTGGCCTAGACAAGCTCCTCCCCGATTAGCGGTTCATTCAAACGTTACAAAATGGCGTTTCAAGTAGCAAACACAATAATTGATGATCAATTTAATGAATCTTGTGTAAAAGAATAATATTTTTGTTGTTTACCTCTTGTACTGTTTGTGTATGAGAAATGATAAAAAAAAATTCTATTCTTTTTTATTCTAATTTGGGTTATTCGAAAATAGCACTCATTAAGCCACTGGCGGCTCGTGTCCACGAAACAGGTGAAGTGCTGTACAGTAAAAGATACGGGCACTTCACCTGTTTCGTAGGTACCAGTGCATTAAGCTCACTACTTTCATAATATAGTTGGAACTATCAAGGAAGAAAACTCAAAAATATACAGTGGTTCTTACTTTGAACATACAGACTTATTCAGATTAATAATTTCAGTATTTATCATATATTTCTTTAAAGAATATTATTTCGCCAAAAATTACATAATTTAGTTGATTACAAAATATGAATGATATATAGCATATATACAAAATGCATAATAAAATGTAGATTGAAACATATGTTAATGACTAGCCGGCAGGCTCGCTTCGCTCGCCTTCTCCGCCTAGCCAGGGGGCTCCGCCCTCTGGACCCCCGACAGTATCAGCAGTGTCAGTGAGTCAAACAGACTCGCTTCGGTCGCCTGCAAATTCCCTTCAGAAGGGATTCAAAATTTATTGAACACAGCATTTCTAGACCTAATCTGGACCTGTTCACCAAAATTCGACATTTTCTACCAATTTATTCTTGAAAAACACGAAAAATAGTAAAACGCTAATATTGAGCGTAACCTTAGGAACTATATCGGACAAGTTTGAAACTTGATTCAATATCTTCTTGACTATATCCACTTGTAAGGTTCTTTCAGGTGAAATTATAGTGATTTGATCATTTTAACAGTGATTAAGTTATTCAAAAAGTTGAAAATGTTTAAAACAATTCTTTGAACTCTTAAAATTTCTGTAAAAACTGTAAAAAAATTGTAAAACAGCAAAATCACATAGATACGGCCATCCATCTTTCGGAGGAGACGATAAGCCGTCGGTCCCAGCTACCTAAAAAGGAGTCGTAATCTCTCATCATCATCATCATCATCATCATCATCATCATCTTCTTCTTCTTTTTCTCCTTCTTCATCATTTTATCCCATTTTCATCTTTCCTTTTTAAGAAGAAGAAGAAGAAGAAGAAGAAGAAGAAGAAAAAGGAGAAGGAAAAGAAGAAAAAGAAGAAAAAGAAGAAGAAGAAGAAGAAGAAGAAGAATCATCCCTCTCATTACCCACAGACATTGGAGCTCATGTGGGCATCATCCTCAAAAAAAAAAAAAAAAAAAAAAAAAAACAATATTCTAGCAGTTGAAGAGTTATGAATGAAGTTCTTTCTAAAACTAACATTGAAACAATTCAAGTAAATATTGATTCAAGGAAAAGAACCAACAATGACTCAATGCAAAGATCATTAACAATGACTAATAAAATAATTTTCTATGTCATTACGTTACCTAACCGTTCGTTATATCTCGTTATCTAGTTAAGACATTATTTTCAATGTTTTCATAGTTTTTTCTCAGTCAGGAAGACATTGAAATGATGTGAATTCAAGTTATTAGAAATGTTCTTGAACCACAGAGTAATGATATTGTCAGGTGATTAGGTTGTACTTGAAAAACTATACAGTTTAAAAACAGTACTACTTCCATAAGATACGATGACTATAGTTATACATTTTATACTGTACTTAAAATACATAATTATTATTTCAGCACTAGTATAGTCTGTCCAAGCAAAGAAGACATTCTGGCAAGATGGTAAAATGACTCCAGCTCGATCAATAAAAATTATACATTTGTAGGAATTGTAGGAAACATTTTGATCTACAATTTAATCCAGATTGATAATTTTTTAACAGATATCAGCTGGAGTCATTTTCGCATCTTGCCAGAATGTCTTCTTTGCTTGGACAGACTATAGTCAAGTGACAGAATACGTATAGCTGTCGCCAAAAGGTTGGGCGGTTTCCCAGCTCATGTAATCCACTAACAGATAATGTAATCCACTAACAGCTGATGTAATCCACTAACAGCTGATGTAATCCACTAACAGCTGATGTAATCCACTAACAGCTGATGTAATCCACTAACAGCTGATGTAAATCATCTATTGTCTCTTTTGATTTCAAAAACATAATCTAGGCATAAGGCATAGCTAAATGACAACTCTAATTGGCAACATCAGCTGTTGGAGCGCAAAAGGAGCAGATAAAACAACTCAAGTTTTTGGCTATACTTTAAATTTCCCTCCTTTGGGTGATTGGCTGTCGTTAGTAAAGATAGTCAGTCGTTTCCCGTCTCTGGAGGAATAGTTATTGTTGCATTACACATTAACTGATTAACTGCATGTTATTCAGAGGTGTTCTGTGTCGTCACTTGGTTACGGAGTCTGGCTTATGGTTGAGAGGATCAACGTGCTAAAAACATGTTACCTCTATCCTGCTTATTATGATTATCACCTCTGATGTATAAATAGTGGAGTGAATATGAAACTGGTAACCAGCTGGTAGGCCTAAGCCCTTCACGGGCTGTTGAGTCATTGACATACATAGACTATACTTAATAATTCCTTTTCCTTAGGGATACATTCCTTATCAAAGTTTTCAATTAATGTATTGATGTTTATTTAAAGATGGCAAAAACGCCGAAAAATGCCATGTAAAAAATTTTTTTATAGGGTACTGAGATCTACATTAATTGAAAAATTAATAGGCTATACTATAGTCGGCGCAATCTGAGTTGACAAAAACCCCCTCCCCCTGAGAAATAGCTACGTTGTCATTTTGCGTGAAACTGAAACTTCTCCTAACGCAAACACATTCAACTGAATGTTAAAAGTGACAGCTTAGCTTCGAAAAAATCACGCGGTGTTGTACAACTCACTATTTTATATAAACCAGCTGTTTGCAGCTCGAATATACAAGTCGATCAGCTTCAATAACTCCAATCTTTAACATACAATGATTCATGTATATACCACTCTCCTCACTTTGAAACTCTTGAGAGGCCAAATTACGATTTTCGACATTTGAAAAAATAATTTCAATTGTTTTTGAACAACTTTCTCGCTTTCACCACCCACTTATCTTCTCAAACAAAAAGGTTTCTAGGTCATCGAAAATTTCATGTTTTCTGATGGAGTTGACTCGACATTGACAAACATATTCATTAATTGAAACATAATTATTGGTCGGATATAGAAAATTCAGAAACCATTAGAAAGCTCGAATTCTCCTTGTCATTTTGATATAAAAAACTTTATATTTACTACAACCCATGATTGTGAGAGAAGTGATATACAAAAAAAAGTAATATTTTCGCGATTTTTCAATTTTTTCAAAAAAAAAAAAAAAAAAAATCAAATTTCCTTTGAATCCTTTTACCCAGGAACTTTTTTAATACTACTGGCATATCAAGGATAAAATTCTGCGTCTAGATATGGGGTTCAATCGCGAATTTGAAGATGTTCCAATTTTATACACAATCTGGCAACGTAGCTATTTCTCGGGTGGAAGGGGGTTTTCGTCAACTTAGATTGCGCCGACTATAGTATATTGTAGATAAAACTAATATTTATAGAATTTTAGAACAAAAAGTACCTCTCTGTATAACTATTCAAGCTTTGGGTTTTCTATTTTTGCCCAACATTAAGAAGTGATAATTTGATAGTTAAGTGACAGGGAATAGTCGTATAGAGGAACTCAGGAATAACAAAAAAACCTTGAAGCCAGTATTATTAGACAGTGCTTAGTAATTTTGAACACTATTATAGTCTGTCCAAGCCAAGAAGGCATTCTGGTAAGGTGGGAAAATTACTCCAGGTCGTTCAAAATTGGTTCAAAAATTATCAATTTAGTCTCAAATCGTAGATCAGAATGTTTCCTACAATTTGAGAACAAATTAATAAATTTTGAACCAACATTGACCGAGCTGGAGTCATTTTCCCATCTTGCCAGAATGTCTTCTTTGCTTGGACAGACTATACTACAGTGTCCTTCTATTCTAGTCTGATGAAATCAGTTATATGTTGTCGTGCCGGTAATTTGTCAAATTCACTTTCAATATAATTGATTATTGTCCAATTGTTAGGTCATGACTGACAAGTAGAAGAAAAAAATAAGGAGAATAAAAAAAATGATAACACGAAACGGAGAAGGTGGATAATATCAAGGAGAAAAAGTGGAAGAGAAAGGAAAAGTAAAGGACGGGAAGAGGAAGAGGAAGAAGAAGAAGAAGAAGAAGAAAAAGAAAAAGAAAAAGAAGAAGAAGAAGAAGAAGAAGAAGTAATAGAAGAAGAAGAAAAGAAGAAGGAGGAGGAGGAGGAGGAGGAGGAGGAGGAGTTGGAGGAGGAGGAGGAGGAGGAGGAGGAGGAGGAGGAGGAGGAGGAGGAGTAAGAGGAATAGGAGTAAGATGAATAGGAGGAGGAGGAGGAGTAAGAGGAATAGGAGGAGGAGGAGGAGGAGAAATGAAGTAAAAAGGGGAGAGAGGAAATAGTGAATAAGAAGATAGTAGAAGTGAAGAAGAAGGAGAAAGGAGAAATAGACAAAAGAGAATAAGAAGATGGAAAAGTATAGTCTGCACAAGCAAAGAAGACCCTCTGGCACGACGAGAAAATTACCCCAGCTCGGTCAATATTTGGTCTCAAATTGTAGATCTGAATGTTTTCTACAATATTATACCAAATTAATAATTTTTGAACCAATATTGATCGAGCAATAGTATATTACATAATGAGTGTGGGAAAGGCGTTTTTACATGCGAATAATTCATGTTTATCAACGAGCTGTTAGGCAAGTTTGGAATTTTTTTGAGCTTGATGCCCACATGGGTTCTTGGGCCTGTGCGTGGGTAATGGGAAGGATGATGATGAGAGATGAATGTACCTACTGCTTTAGGTGGGTTCCGAACCACCGGAAAGCGGTTTTTGAGGCTCATGGATTGAATTCAGAGGAACCGGTCACCAGTACAAAAGTGGTGGTAAGACTATGCAGTTTTGCTTGTGTTTGCTTGGTCAGACTATAATAATTATCCTTCTTAGAAGAAATTGAAATTGGAGAACAATGATGAAAAGGAGAGGAATAAAGTAAGTCAATTTGATTGATAAAAAATTCGTTCATCCGGCAATTCAAAAATCCGGCAGCTGGCGGTCGGAAAGAGTGCATTTCAAAAGCAATTCTATGATGGCTCAAATCATATGACTTATAATGACCTATTCAGGGTATGAATTCAAAGGTGCCGTTTTCGAAAAACACAATTTTCGGCATATTATTCGCCATTTTCTCCGCCATTTTTGGATGGATTTTTTTCGTTGATGGCTCAAATTGTAGGGCATAATAAGGGTATTATACACACCAATTTTCAAAACGATCAAGTCATTGGTCGATTTGTAGTGATTTTTCAAAATTTTCATCCCCTTCCCTTGGACTAATTTGGCTGGCTAACGAACTTGACCGATATATTAGCACTAATGATTTTTGTGCAAAATTTGGTCGCTCTCCGACAAGCCCTTCAGGAGTTATCGTGTTAACAAGAAACTGTACTTATATATATATATATATATATATATATATATATATATATATATCACATCATGAATTTTCGATTATCCGGTCAAACCAATAGTGCATTTTTTTCAAATGAAATGCACTAAAATGAACTGAAGAAAATCAGGAATGGAAAAGGATTCAGATCCAGATTAAAACACTTTATTAATGTAGATTTAGATTACATAACACAGTATATTGTTTCGATGCTATGAGAATAAAAAATTATACTTATCAGACATTTCGCTTGAGTTAACCAAGGATAGGCTATGAAGACTTGTTAATGATATCTCAATCATTAGAATAGAATTTGACAAGTTAACGGTAATATACGCCTAAATTTGTGCTGTATCTACAAAAAATGACGGATTTTCGACATATAAATGTCCATTCTTGGAGAGGGATGTTTAAAAAATCCCTTCCATTAACAATCAACAGTAGGGCTCTATAAAAAGGAGGTAGACGCACGGTCCGCCATTCTGTGGTCAACTTTTAGCGCCAAATTTGAATTCATTCAATTCGACAGTCAAACATATGATCTATGATAAAAATTATGTTGAAAAAAATAATACTCACTTCACAGAGCATTGAATTTCCAGTCTGGCAATTTTTAAGTCAAAATTTTAACCAAGATTCATCTTCCTGCATCTGGCAAATTTGTATTTTTTTAATTTCAGTTTTATGTAAAAATAGTTATATTTTTTGCAATTTGATACTAAGCAATATGAACCATTTTATATGACAAATAAACCTCCAAGATTTCAAAACAATAACTAAATTCATTTGCTCAACTTGATAAACATCTGTTGATCATCTCTATCATCATAAATATTTATATGAATTCAAACCTGGCGCTAAAAGTTGACCACAGAAGGGCGGACCGTGCGTCTACCCCCTTTTTATAGAGCCCTGATCAACAGAGGAGAGAAAATAAGGAATATAAGAATGGCGGGAGGAAGAAAAAACAACGAAAAAGATATAAATTGAGAAAGAAAAAGAATAAGAATGTGAAAAATGGAAGAAAACTGATGAACGAAACGACAAGGAAGTTGATAAGGATAAAAGATATATGATTCGATTTTTTTAAAGATTTCTATTCTAGAAAATAGAACAAGAATATTGATTATCTTTTACTCACTTTACACGTTGCTAATGGTGATGAATAATTCAGCTGCTGAAACAAAATGTGAACGAATTAATAAAAAAAATTGAATAATAATTATTTATTTATTCATTAATCTATTGGAAAAAACAACATAATATATTATTATATTTAAAAACCCAATAAAAATCATAAATTTGGAAACATTCTGCTCTAAAATAGTGCAGATAGTGGACAGATATATTCTGTCCAAGCAAAGAAGACATTCTAGCAAGATAGGAAAATGAATCCAGCTCAGTTAATATTGGTTCAAAAATTATCAATTTGATCTCAAATTGTAGGAAACATTATTATCTACAATTTGAGACCAAATTTATAATTTTTGAACCAATATTGGCCAAGCTGGAGTCATTCTTCCCATCTTGGCTGAATATGTCTTATTTGCTCGACCGGACTATCTCTATATATTGTATAAAAGCGAAATGGCACTGACTGATTCATTCATTCATCACCAGAACTAAAAATCCACTGGACCGAATGCGTTCAAATTTGGCAGGCATGTTCAGTTGGACGTTTAGACGCGCGCTAAGAACGGATTTTAAAAACTTTTCAAGGATACACCAAATATTTTAGTTTTTCTATAGTTTTTCAACGTTTCTTTATTTTTTCGAGAACCAATCGGTAGAAAATTTTGATATTTGGTGGACAGGTTCAGATGAGGTCTAGAAATGTTGTGTTAAGATATTTTTGAAATCTGTTCAAGATTACGCCAGTAATCAGGTTTTCAAAATTGTAGATGTATTGCGGGTTGCATATCTTGATACGACCAATCCTTACTGTAAATTCAATGGTTCAGCGAGATTGTATTCTGAAATTCATGCCTTGTTTATACTATATCAATTGGCGAGACAATTATTGTCTTCTGAAATGTACAGCTGATGCAAAGTATCTATTGTATCATTTGATTTTGAAACCATAATCTAAGCATAGCAAAATGAGAGCCTTAATTGACAACATCAGCTGTTGGAGCGCCAAGAAGCAATCTTCTGAAAATTATCTAGGAAAAATATTGAACTATGGATACACCGCTTTAAAAAACAATCTAAAAATCCTTGACAGTGTCAAACCAACTAATAAAACCAAAAACTTTATCACCTATTGTTGCAATACACTCCGTCCAAACAAAGAAGACATTCTGGCAAGATGGGAAAACGACTCCACTCAATCAATATTGGTTCAAAAAATTATTACATTGGTCTCAAATTGTAGATAACAATGTTCACAACAATTTGATACCAAATTTATAATTTTTAAACCAATATTGACCGAGCTGGAGTCATTTTCCCATCTTGCCAGATGGTATTCTTTGCTTGGACAGACTATACCAGTGTTCAGATTTTCTAGAGTGGGTAGTCTTATTTTTAGCCACAATCCAAAACTGTAATGTCTGCAATTATTATTGAAATTATAATTGAAATTATGATTGAAACCATTAACATTGGCGGATTATAAATAATAGTCTATCCACGAAATATTATCACTATATAATCGAGTATATGTAAAAATTATAGTTAAAGTTATAACTATAATTCTTTAATAGCTATGATGTATGAAGGATATAAATAGAGTTGCACCTGTTGTTTTAATTTATCTGAATTTTAAAGAGTAAGAGACAATAATAACGAATAATAACGGAGGAGGAGAGAAAACATGAGGGTGGAAGGAGGAGGGAAATTAGGAGAAGAAGGAGGAGAAGTAGAAGGAGGAGGGAAATTAGGAGGAGGAGGAGGAGGAGAAGTAGAAGGAGGAGGAGGAGGAGAATTAATGGGATTAGATTAGACTAGCCGGCAGGCTCGCTTCGCTCGCCTTCTCCGCCTAGCCAGGGGGCTCTGCCCCCTGGACCCCCGACAGTATCAGCAGTGTGAGTGGGTCGAACAGGCTCGCTTCGCTCGCCTGCAAAACCTCTGTCAATGTCAGCTGAGAAAAACAGGCTCGCTTCGCTCGCCTGCAATTTCCGTTCGAAAGGAGAGATTTATTGGACACAGCATTTCTAGACCTAGTCTGGGCCTGTTTACCATATTTCAACATTTTCTGTCAATTGGTTCTCGAAAAACTCCGAAAAATAGTAAAACGCTAATATTGAGCGTAACCTTAGGAAGTATATCGGACATAGTTCGAAACTTGATTCAATATCTTCCATCTATAATCTATAGTTCATCTATAATCTCGCTGAACCATTGAATTTAGCCTACAGTAAGGAAGGATTGGTCGTATCAAGGCGGATATGCAACCCGCGAAACATCTACAATTTTGAAAAACCTGATTACTGGCGTAATCTTGAACGGATTTCGAAAATATTCTAACACAACATTTCTAGACCTTAGACGAACCTCTCCACAGAAAATCAATATTTTCTACCGATTGGTTCTCGAAAAAATTGAGAAAACACCGAAAAACTAAAGAAAAACGTAAATATTTGGCGTATCCTTGAAAAGTTTTTAAAATCCGTTCTTAGCGCGCGTCTAAACGTCCAACTGAACATGCCTGCCAAATTTGAACGCATTTGGTTCAGTGGATTTTTAGTTCTGGTGATGAATGAATCAGTCAGTCAGTCAGTGCTATTTCGCTTTTATAGATATAGATTAGATTTCTTTATTCATTTGGATAGCAACAAAATATTCATGATTAGTTTCTAGATTACAAGAGTTATTATTAAATTCAATTATTCTATTATTATTAAAAGTTACACACTCATTTCGATATTTTACAGAACAATTTTCACAGGTTATTCTATAATCTATTCAACGAGAGAGGTTATATATGAATGCAAAAATCATAGAACAATTATCCAAACAATATGCTACTTATACTTTTTTTCTTTCAGGGCTACTGTATTTTTGAACCATTAAAAAATTATTACAGAGTACCCTTTTAAAAATATATTTATTTCACACAACATGTTTCGGCGAATTTGCCATTTTCAAGTATAATCATTTTCTAAAATTTCAAATATGCTACTTGCTTGCAATCTTACTTGTGCAAGTAAGGAGGGGGAGGAGGAGTAGGAGGAGGAGGAATAGGAGGAGGAGGAATAGGAGGAGGAGGAATAGGAGGAGGAGGAGTGGGAGGAGAATTAGGAGGAGTAGAAGTAAGAGGAGGAGAAGGAGAATTAGGGGGTGGTGGTGAATTAGGAGGAGGAGGAGAATTTGGAGGTGGAGGAGGAGGACGAGGAGTGGGAGGAGGAGGAGAAGGAGAGTTAGGAGGTGGTGAATTAGGAGGAGGAGGAGAATTTGGAGGTGGAGGAGGAGGACGAGGAGTGGGAGAAGAAAGAGGAGGAGGAGGAGGAGGATGAAAGGAAAAGAAGGAGGAGGAAGAGAATGAGGTAAGGAGGAGAAGATAGAGAAAGCAGGGAAAAGAGAGGAGAAAAAGATTATTTAAAAGAAAGAAGACAGAAGAATATTGATAGGTTCTTTTTGAAGGTTCACAAGATGACACTGGCGGCTTGTGCGCACAAAACAGGTGAAGTGCTGTACAGTAAAATATTCGGGCACTTCACCTGTTTCATAGGTACGAGCCGCCAGTGCAAGATGATGGATAGATAGATAGATAAAATGTCTTTATTTTCCACTTTGTACAATACATAAGTGATGTGGGCGAAGTTGAGGCACAAGAGCCCCCTCTTCCACAATGATAGTAGCTTATAAAATGGAACGATAATAAACCAAATATCAATTTGAAGATCTTTTAATGTGATACAAGTATCACCTCGTGTATCTTCTCGTTCATCTGTTGAGAAGCTACACAAACAGCTTAAAATTCTCTAAAATCACTCTTCTATCCACTCAAATGATCCATCCACGAGTCTACAAACCCAATAATGATTCCCACTACTAGGTATAGTCTGTCCAAGCAAAGAAGACCCTCTGGCAAGATGGGAAAATTACACCAGCTCGGTCAATATTGGTTCAAAAATTATCAATTATCAATTTGAACTCAAATTGTAGTAAACATTCTGATCTACATTTTGAGACCAAATCAATCATTTTTGAACCAATATTGACCGAGCTGGTGTAATTTTCTCATCTTGCCAGAGGGTCTTCTTTGCTTGGACAGACTATTGCTGTTCGTGATAATATACTCGAAAAGTACATCGTGATTTCTACTAAACACCATTGAACCTACTTAACCTTCAGAGTGCATATTTGACCTTCACAGTTGACCTTGAAAGGTCAAAGGTCACGATTGCAACGTCTGGAGAATTTTGTAAACAATGTTTGAAGTCTTTTCAAGCAAAGAAGTCATTCTGGTAAGATGGGAATATGACTCCAGCTAGGTCAATATTGAATAAAAAATTGTACAATTCATTTTTTCATCATTTGTAAAACAATTGTACTAGCTTCGCTCGCCTTATCCCTTCGATCGCCTGCCAGAACCATTCAAACGGATTTTCTTTGTTCATCATATTATTATCACTCGCGATGCATTCATAACTTTGAAAACCCTGATTATTGGATAATTATTTACACATATCAGATTTATTTAATTTATCATTTATATTTAATAGAGGGGGATTTATATTTGGAAGAAGGGGCCCGGATTATTTGTTTTTGCGGGGGCCCGGTTCGGAAACATTACGCCACTGAGTAATACTTATAAGTTAGGAAATGCAATGTTTCACAAGTCGGAACTTACTTTAAAATACAGAATAATAGAGTATAATATCTCGGGTATTTACCCTTGAACCGCCCACTGTAAAGTTATATGATAGCAGTATCATAGCAAGTATAGTCTTTCCAAGCAAAGAAGACATTCTGGCAAGATGGGAAAACTACTCCAGCTCGGTTAATATTTGTTCAAAAACTATAAATTTGGTCTCAAATTGTAGGAAACATTCTTCTCTACAATTTGAGAACAAATTGATAATTTTTGAACCAATATTGAGCGAGCTAGAGTCATTTTCCCATCTTGCCAGAATGTCTTCTTTGCTTGGACAGACTACAGCAAGTAACATTCTATACAGAAGTGATGTCACGCCATGGAATCCTTTCTATTGTTCTTTTTTATAGTCGTAATATTCTTTTTCTTCTTCTTCTTCTTCTTCGTCTTTCTTTCCTTTTTTATCTTTATTCCTCCATGATCCACGTAGTTGGAGTTGTCTTATTATTCCTTTTCTCCTATGACTTCTATTTCTTCTTTGTCTCTCCTAAGTCTTGTTTATCTTCTTTTTCTCATTCCTCCTTTACCACCTCTCTACAATCTCTTCAACTTTTTCTTCTTCTTCGTGTTATTCTACATTCTTACCCTTTATCCTTATTCCTTCTTCATCATTAACGTCGTTGGAGTTGTCTTCTTCTTCTTCTTTTTCTCCTGTTTCCTCTTCTTTTCCTTCAACTTCTTCTTATGTTTATTCCTATTCAACCTCCTCCTTTCTACAAATTCTTTTTCTTGAAGTTGTTATTGTTGTTGTTCTTCTTATTGTCCTTCTTTTTCGAATCATCTCCTTTTTCTTCAAATCATCTTCTTCTTCAAATCATCATCACCTTCTTCTTCTTCTTTTTTGCATCATCATCATATAAACTCCTTTGGGAGATTGGCTGTCGTTAGTAAAGACAGTCGGTCGTTTCCAGTTTCTGGAAGAATATAAACTGGTGTATTACACTCTAACTGATTAACTGCATGTTATTCAGAGGTGTTCTGCATCTTCACATGGCTGTGAAGACTGGCTTATGGTTGAGAGGATTGACGTGCTAACCACACGTTACCTCTATCCTGGATGATGATTATTCGCCTGCTGTATTGCCTGTCCGGGCAGGGAGGGCATTCTGGCAGGGTGGGGTGTCTTCGGCTCGGTCGGTGTTGGTTCTGGGGCTGTGGGTTCTGTTAAAGGCTTTTGGGCCGGTATTGGCCGGGCTGGAGTCATTTTCCCGTTTTGCCGGGTGTCTTCTTTGCTTGGGCGGGTTGTTTAGTGGAGTGAATATGAAACTGGCAACCAGCTGGTAGGCCTAGGCCCTTCACAGGGCTGTTGTGCCATTGACAAACAAAAAAAAATCATAATCGTATTCTTCGTCTTCTTCTTCTTCTTCTTCCCCGTTTTTCTTCTTTTTCTTCTTCCGATCTTCTTCAACTTCTTCTTCTTCTTTTCTGCTTCTTCATCTCTTTATCATAAATCTGTTCTTCATCTTCTTTCTCTTCTTCTTCTTCTTCTTCTTCTTCTTCTTCTTCTTTACTGGCTACTATCTTACAAACTACTCATTTCCCAACTTGCCGGAATGTCTTCTTCCAATTTTCGTTCAAAAATTATAAATTTGGTCTCAAACTGTTGAAAAAAAAACTGCTCTACAAATTGAGACAAAATTCAGAAGTTTTTGTACTATTATTGACCGAGCTGGAGCCACTTTCTCATCTTCCCAGAATGTCTTCTTTTCTTGGACAGTCTAATCTTTTGATTTGTAGTGATCCTTCATGAGAAAGATGGTCAGTCACTCATATAGTCTGTCTAAGCAAAGAAGACCCTCTGGCAAGATGGGAAAATGACTCCAGCTTGGTCAATATTTGTTCAAGAATTATAAATATGATATCAAAAGTAGATCAAATTGTTTCCTACAATTTGAGATTGAATTCATCAGTTTTTGAACCAATATTGACAGAGCTGGAGTCATTTTCCCATCTTGCCAGAGGGTCTTCTTTGCTTGAACAGACTATACCAACAAAAACATTGAATCCAAAATGGAAGTCAGATGTTCCGATTCCGACTATGGTAAGTAGGTAACGGGCATGCCTTACTGACTCTGGGTTCAACGCGCTTATACAGTCTGTCCAAGCAAAGAAGAAATTCTGGCAAGATGGGGAAATGACTCGATCAATATTGGTTCAAAAATTATAAATTTAGTCTCAAATTGTAGGAAACATTCTTCTCTACAATTTGAGACTAAATTTATAATTTTTGAACCAATATTGACCAAGCTCGAGTAATTTTCTTATCTTGAAAGAGGGTCTTCTTTGCTTGGACAAACTAAACAGTTGACTTTACTGACCTCTTCATAGACTGAATCGAAAGTCATGCCATCTGGTAGATCACATACGGAATCAACCTGTATCAATAGACTAGCCGGCAGGCTCGCTTCGCTCGCCTTCTCCGCCTAGCCAGAGAGCTCCACCCCCTGGACCCCCGACAGTATCGGCAGTGTGAGTCAAACAGCATAACCTCTGTCAGTGTCAGCTGAGAAAAACAGGCTCGCTTCGCTCGCCTGCAAATTCCGTTCAGAAGGGATTGGAAATTCATTGAACACAGCATTTCTAGACCTAATGTGGACTTGTTAACGAAATTTCAACATTTTCTGCCAATTTGTTCTAGATAAATCTAAGGAAAACTCCGGAAATTCCAAAAAATAGTAAAACGCCAATATTGAGCGTAAACTTGGGAAGTATATCGGACATAGTTTGAAACTTGATTCAATATCTTCTAAATTAGTTCATCTATATTCTCGCTGAACCATTGAATTTACAGTAAGGATTGGTTTATCAAGACGAAAGATATGCAACCTGCAATACATCTACAATTTTGAAAAACCAATTACTGGCGTTATCTTGAACGGATTTTGGAAATACTCCAACACAAAATTTATAGACGTTAGACGAACCTCTCCACAGAATATCAATATTTTCTACCGATTGGTTCTCGAAAAAATAAGAAAACGCTGAAAAACTATAGAAAAACTGAAATATTTGGCGTATCCTTATGAAGTTTAAAAAATCCTTTCTTAGCACGCGTCTAAACGTCTAACTGAACATGCCTGCCAAATTTGAACGCATTCGGTTCAGTGGGTTTTTAGTTCTGGTGATGAATGAATGAATGAATCAGTCAGTCAGTGCCATTTTGCTTTTATAGATATAGATTTAAATTGAAAATAATTAAAAAGGGTCCTGTGATTCTTATTTGAAATATAAAACAGAAATAAAGTAGCTCAAAGATATTATTGTCAGTCTAAGTGAAGAAGACCCTCTGGCAAGATGGGAAAATGACTCCAGCTTTGCCAAAATTTGTTCAAGAATTATAAATGTGGTCTTAATAATCAGAGATCAAATTGCTTTCTAGAGCTGGGCAGCTCTAGCGGCGAATTTACAACCGGGTTGCTCGAGATTCAATTCACTAAATAAAGTACAAGAATATCAAATTAACAATATTTTTACAATTATCTCAATAACCGTTGAAGTTACAAACTTGGAACTGGTTTCATTGAATTCCTCAGCTAATGTTACATAGGAATTGATTATTTTAGAACCCGAGTAAAGCCTCTAAAAAATTAGAAAAATCAAGATGTTTTAAAAAATCTCAATTTTACGCCATTGTTATCTCAATAACAAAGCGTTTTCGGGGGTTGGTCCCAAGGAACTTTTTTGTCTACTTGGTGTAAGGAATCAGCCTGAAAAGTAATGCACATTCCTCCTGAAACACCCTGTATATACATATCGAGAATGTAACTATAATCGCACCTAAATGAAACTGAAATAAATACAAACTATATGAGCGTAATAATACATTACATTATGAAGAGTATAGATGAAGTATAGATGAGTATAGATGGGTAAGCTGTCTTAGTATAAAGGGAAGGGAAGCTGTCATGTGTTTGCTCTAATGTTGAACAGACTCCGTCATTCTCTCAGAAAGGTGTTGTCTTAATTGTGTGTGTGTGTGAGAGAGAGCGAGAGAGAGAAAGAAGAAGAAGAAGAAGAAGAAGAAGAAGAAAGAGAAAAGACTGATATGAATTGATACCAGTTTTTTGGTGGCAGTGAAAACACGAACCCCGAACGGGAGAGAGTAAAAAATATCTACAATTCCAATCACGAAAAAGTGTAACCATGATTGGTAGATTATTGTAATTCAGCCAGATGAAGAAGAAAAAAGAAGACGGAGGAGAAGAAGAAGAAGAAGAAGAAGAAGAAGGAAGAAAAGAGACACAGATACTAATCACGAAATTCGTAAGCTCTGAGCTGAATGGTTGATTATTGTAATTTGAAAACTATAAACATGTCATTTGAGCAGCCTTTAGGTATTTAATTTTGTTTTCACTTTCAACTTCTTCTTCTCATTCTTCTCCTTCTTCTTCTTATTCTTCTTCTTCTTTTTTACCTTCTTCTTCTTCTTCTTCTTCACCTTCTTCACCTTCTTCTTCTTCACCTTCTTCTTCTTCTTCTTCTTCTTCTTCTTCTTCTTCTTCTTTTTCTTCTTCTTCTTCTTCTTCTTCTTCTTCTTCTTCTTCTTCTTCTTCCACGCCACCTCTTTCTCCAATAATTTTACTTGCCGTACCCCTTTCTCTAAATTCAGGGCAGGTTTTTTTTCGTCTTTTTCTCCCCGACAATATCAATTACTGTACAACATTTGATATAGCTTGATAAGAACATTGATGAAATAAATATCGTGAGATAAAACTTTCAAAAGTTACTCCAAGTTATTTTTTCAGATGCGATTCTCTGTTATCACTACTCAGCTCCGTCAGGCACTGGCGGCTCGTATCCACGAAACAGGTGAAGTGCTCATATCTTTTACTGTACAGCACTTCACCTGTTCCGAGGGCACGAGCCGCCAGTGCCGTCAGGATAGCCTGAAAGCTGTCTTTGAGAGTGAAACGGTTCTCTTGGTTCACTGTGAAACTTATAAAACGTTGAAAATTAAACTTTGATCTTAGGGACATTTAAAATAATTGATAGATAGAGGGCCGGTTGTTCGTAACTTTGTTAACTTTTAACGCTGTGATTAGCCTGGATAACGACATTTTGTAGCAACGGCAAACTAACTCAACTCAAATAGAGAATAGAAACATATAAATTATAAAAAAGCCTTGAGTTTCAATAGTTTCGTTTACAAAACTTGATGACACATCATTTACATTAAATTGTATTGCCTAAAATATTACTAACCTTTAAATTCATGAATCAAGATAAGATTTATCATCATTGAGGCAATTATATAAATGAGGTTATGGAAAATTTCAATGACGGGTTTTTTTTCAAATTTATCAGGTTAGCAGCTGGTTAAATAGAATTGAATACTAATTTCACAGTACTAAACTAATCGGCCAGAGTTTGATGCGTAAAAAATTTTTCGCCACACTGGTATGAAATGGACTGTTTTACATGCTTTATACGGAGGCCGAAAACGCTCGTTTTCAGGCGAGGTCGCCAGCAACTCGCCGGGAAAATGCGTTTTTCGGCCCTAGGGCGGTAAAATAACCTTGAATGTCAGCTGACTGATGGTTGTTGTCGATTTAAGGGTTAGTCGATCAAAAGGTAGCATTCCGGTTTGATTGCATTAAATGTCAGCTGTTTTGGGAGTCAATGTCGACTTATTGGTATTTCGATGTAAAGGTAGTCTCTCATCTGTTATTTTGATTGGTAAGATCCCTTGTCAAGAGAACTGAACGTTGAAAGTTTTCAAATTAATCAGTAGTTGAATAATAAAGGAAAACTGCTTCAATAACTAATACTTCAAATTTGATAAGGTTAAAAATGTTTGTATTGATTAACTGTTGAATAATGATGAACGTGAAATCCATGTTTGAACAAAATTATTGTTGTCAGACTCTGTGTTACTTCGTCTAGCAGGTAAGCCAGCGCCATCTAGCGGCTGATAATGCAACTAGACAAAGCTTCTCTGTTAGCCAATATCTGTCGAAAATCAACAACTTTGAATTGATATTGTACAATTCAGGATGATCGTACAAAAATTATCTTGGGCTTAAACGTTTCTGAACTAAGAAAATCGAATACACTGATAGTTATAAAGTAATATTCAGTCACTAAATCAATAAACTTTTGACGCGAAGTTCCAATAGCAAGCAGATGGCACCTACTCCAAATTCAGCATAGGGGAAGATAGGATAAGGCTACTGGTCTAGCTGTTCTTGGAACTGATTAACTGATAATTTATTTTGTTTTTTCATTGATGTTGTGTGCCGAAAAATAAAGTTCGACACCACGGGTCGAAAATGTAATATTCCGTCTCTCAATCTTTTCTAGTCCTCGGCCTACGGCCTCGGACTTGAAAACCGATTTCGAGCCGGTAAACGCACATTTTCGGCCCTAGGTACGAAATATACTATTAACCTAACCATCAGCTGATGATTAAATTTTCAATATCTGAAAACAATAGCAGCTGAAGATTTTCGATTTTTGTGGTACTACCAACCTGACAACAATAAAGTTGTATGAGCATGCAATTTCCAGACCGTGTTTTTGTTTTGATAAATAAATAATTTATACAATAATGAGATAATTATTGATTCTAAAATCTATTTTGAATAAGTGAATTTGAATATTTTGCTACTACTATCACATTTCAATACTTTATTCATTTGAACGTTTTTCCACTTTGACACGGTGAAATAACGGTGATTGAACCAACAGAACGTACGTACAACTAATAAATTAAATACCTTTTTATAAACTTTAAAATAATTATTTTTACACAGACATGTTTTGTTGACATTGAAAATGGGCTGAAACTTGAAACATGTATGTGTAAAAATAATACTTTTAAAGTTTATAAAAGGGTATTTGATTTATTTCATTTATCAATTAGAAAACGTTATCTGAGGTAACTTTTTAGTGACTCCATAAGCTTTCGCAGACGGCTTGTCTACTTTACAAACAGAGCCAAGCATTATTAAGAGTGGGTAGTAGTGGACGGCAAACTGTCGAACGGCAAAATCGAGTCCCATAAGAACAATGTAATTTTTATCAATCTCTTGGAGCAGATAGAGCCTCTATTTATGGACAGAATTTCACGTGCTTTATCTCATTGGAAAGAGAATTTAATTCTCCAGGGGCGTTACTTTTTATTTTTTCGATTTTTAGTTTATTACAATAATTAGAGTTCAATACTTTTTCAGTTAATTAATTATGCGATAATTATTAAAATAAACTAAAAATCGAAAAATTAAAAAGTAATGTCCCTGGAGAATTGACATAAAGAACGTGAAATTCTGTCCATAAATAGAGGCTCTATCTGCTCCAAGAGATTAATAAAAATTACATTGTTCTTATGGGACTCGATTGCCGTTCGGCAGTTTGCCGACTACTACTGTCCACTCTTAACAAGTAAATGACAACTCCAATTTATTTATTTATTAAGTCATTCGGCAAATCACAATAAAGGGTTAAAACACATACATTACAGTCCAAATCGACTACTAAAGTATAACTGACAACATCAGCTGTTGGAGCGCACAAGGAGCAGACAAAACCACCTAAATTCTTGAAGTCGGCTTTATATTTCAATTTTTTTCCTCCATTCAATAATTTAGAAAACCGTAGGACACCTGTTGAAGAAAGCTATCTCCTGAAATAGTCCGTCCAAGCAAAGAAGACATTCTGCCAAGATGGGAAAATCACTCCAGCTCGGTCAATACTGTTTTAAACATAACAAATTTGGTCCCAAATTGTAGAGTAATATGTTCCATACAACTTGGAACCGAATTCATAACTTTTGAACCAATATTGACCGATCTGCAGTCATTTTCCTATCCCAGAATGTCTTCATCGCATGACCGTACTATACCAGTCGAAATCGAACTTGTATTGCCATAGGCAAAAAAAAACTTAGAAAGTAACGACTTCTCCAAATCGTACTGGTTTTAAATGTTCAAAAAAGCACGTGCTTTGAAACGTGCTGTGCTTAATAATCTAAAAAAGGTAGAAACCTTGATTTTTGGTCATAATTATTTATTTAAAAAGTTTACTGGGTTGGGCTAATGGCATGTTTAACTGCCGTGAGAACAAATTATTATGGAAATATAGAAGATTCTCAAGATTAGTTCCTATTCCGCAGTAATACTTTGGTTAGGAAATTTTATGTGTAACTAGCCGGCAGGCTCGCTTCGCTCGCCTGCAAATTCCTTTCAGAAGGGATTCGAAATTTATTGAACACAGCATTTCTTGACCTAATCTGGACCTATTTACCTAATTTCAACATTTTCTGCCAATTTGTTCTGGAGAAAACTAAGAAAAACTCCGAAAATTCTAAAAAATAGTAAAATGCTAATATTAAGCGTAACCTTGTTATTTTATTTATTTATTTATGACATTAGTTTATCTATAATCTCACTGAACCATTAAATTTACAGTAGGGATTGGTCGTATCAAGGCGGAAGATTAGCAACCCGCAATACATCTACAATTTTGAAAACCTGATTACTGGCGTAATCTTGAACGGATTTCAAAAAAATTCTAACACAACATTTCTAGACCTTATCTGAAACTGCCAACCAAATATTAACATTTTCCACCGATTGGTTTTCGAAAAAATTAAGAAAACGCCGAAAAACTATAGAAAAACTTAAATATTTTGCGTATCCTTGGAAAGTTTCTAAAACCAGTTCTTAGCGCGCGTCTAAACGTCCAACTGAACATGCCTGCCAAATTTGAACGCATTCAGTTCAGTGGATTTTTAGTTCTGGTGATGAATGAATCAGTCAGTGAGTCAGTCAGTCAGTGCCATTTCGCTTTTATAGATATAGATTTGATATTTTTGTATATTTTTTATAGTTATTCTGACTTCTTCATCAACCTCCAAAATTCTAAATCATAGCTTCTAATTTTTAAGAGAATTTTTCAAAATGCATCTGTACCATATGGACATAACCTTTATTTTAACATACATAAATTTATGAAATTTGTAAAAAATAAATAGAGGACTCCATTGTCTGTGTTCTTATCCATTGACTTTATTGCATCTTCTCAAATAAATGAATGAATGTCATCACTATCAATTAGTATCATTCATTTTTTCAACTATTTATTTATTCAAAGATAAATTTACAGAATCAAATTAGAATGGATAAATTTATTTGGAAGATGCCCTTACTATTCATTTCCAGGATTTTGATAGAAGTTTATGTATTTTTGTGCATGAATCAACTAGATCAACTCAGATATATTATATATCAACTCAGATGAATTAAGTAAGATGAAAAAAAGAACCAAATCAGCTTAAAATATTTCCAATTCTTCATCAACTTCGCCGCTAAAAATTCTTCAAGTTTTATACTCTAATGCCCGGTTTTTCCAAGCACACTCAAATTTGAGGGACCCTCAAGTTTACTACACTTTACTACATTTCCTATACTTATCATAGAAAATGTCAGCTGTTCATCAAAATTTGAGGGTACCTCAACATTAAGTGTGCTTGGAAAAACCGGGCATAAGTTTTTCCATTTTTTATTTCATTACTTTCCTAGTCCTCTGACATTCTTTCTCTTATTATTTGCCCTCTCTTTCTATTCACGTTATCATTCTCGGTTTTTCCTCAATAATTTTTCTTGTCCTTCACCTTACCAACATTGAAAATTATAGCGCAGGATATTATGGTTTTCGATTTTTTTTAAAAGTTCTCATCATCCTCTCAGTCATCCTCAATAGTTTTTCCTTTGCCATTTTCTCTACTTTCTGAACTTGATTTTCTTGATCTTTCTATTCTTCATCTTCACCGACCAATATCAATTGACAACCTCACAACAATCAAGAAAGAATTCGTCATCACATAATCTCGGAAGGACCCGTTATCATGGTAGATAGCGCTCCAATAACTGAACCACTTCTTCTTCTTCATCTTCTTCTTCTTTTTCTTCTCCATCTTCTCCTTCTTTTCTTCTCCATCTTCTTCTTCATCTTCATCTTCATCTTCATCTTCATCTTCATCTTCATCTTCATCTTCATCTTCATCTTCATCTTCATCTTCATCTTCATCTTCATCTTCATCTTCATCTTCATCTTCATCTTCATCTTCATCTTCATCTTCATCTTCATCTTCATCTTCATCTTCATCTTCATCTTCATCTTCTTCTTCTTCTTCTTCTTCTTCTTCTTCTTCTTCTTCTTCTCCATCTTCTTCTTCTTCTTCTTCTTCTTCACTCAATTTTTTTTCTTCTTCTTCTCCATCTTCTTCTCCTCCTTCTCCTTCTTCTTCTTTTTCTTCTTCTTCTCCATCTTCTTCTTCTTCTTCTTCATCATCTTCTTCTTCACTCCCTTTTTTCTTCTTTTTCTTTTTTCTTCTTCTTCTTCTTCCCCTTCTTCTTCTCCTTCTCGTTCTCCTTCTTCTCGTTCTCCTTCTTCTTCTTCTCCTTTTTCTTCTTCTTCTTCTTCTTCTTCTTTTTCTTCTTCTTCTTCTCCGTCTTCTTCTTCTACTTCTTCACTCCTTCTTCTCCTACTTTTTCTTCATCCTTCTGTCAATTTCACGCGTTCCGGTCAATAATTTCGTCAGTTCTGTCCTGTTTTCACTCCTTTTTTAGCCATTTTTTCACATCAAATCTATTTTTTATCAACTACAATCTTCGCGCTCCAGCTTACTAATTTAGACAAACGCTATAACATTGACGAAATTCTTGCTGCTATTGTGTGACTAGAGCTTTCCGTAACCGGTTGATTTTGGGAAAATGGAGAATTGGAAAAAATATGGATGGAGAAGAAGAAGGAGGAGGAGAAATGGGCCTACCAGAGTAATGCGCATAAGTATCAAAGGAAGAAGAGGGAGTCACGAATATACGGGATGAGAAAAAGCGGATATGGGAAAGAAAAAATAAATAAAAAGATGATTATCTACAGATAAACTGAAAACTTCAATAAAAGTAGGTGATAAACGCAAAGCTTTAAGTGAGTTACATAATGTACAAGAGATAGACGGAATCACATAAATTTTTCTTTGAGATAGACGTCAACTTCACAAAAGAATCAATACTGGATTTCATCCATGAGAATTCACAAAGCTGTATCAAATCTCATTTTTTTTGAAACGATCCAGTAAAATTATGTAATTATTATTAGCATACGATTTTATATGGTGAAGAGACCAAAAGGTGTTCCACCTCGCCGACATTACCATGTTTCGCCGATAGGAAGCATGGTGGAAGTTCTTGATTATTTTCACTGTAATTAAGATTCGATGTAAGATTAAGATTTTAAAAAAGTAGTTAAGATAGGCATATCCTAGTCAAATAATGCCATTGATAACGTGTAAACAATCCATAATGCAGACTCTAATGCATTGATTGGCGAATCACTAAAACCAAGTACGTTGTTTGTTGCATTTCTGGATCTATTAAACGCCTTCTACCAGTGTATTCCAGCTGTAAAAAAACTACAGGGAACTCTTCAACTTCTTTTTCCTCTTCTCCCTCTTTTCTCATCATTCTCCTCCGCCTCCTCACCTACTCTAATCCTACTCATCCTTTTTTTTCATCATCATCCTTCTCCAATCCACCTTCTTCTTATCCTGTTTCTCATCCTCTCCTTCTCCTCCTTCTTTCATCATCATCATCATCATCTTCTTTTTCTTTCTCCTCCTTCTTATTTTTGTACATTTCTTCCTTCTTCCACGCAAAAAGTGTCATGACTGACGTAAATTAGTTTTTTGTGAGGGGGCGTATGCATTGCAATTGTATTCCCCGGTGTACCACAGGGACTCGACCTTGACCCACTCAATTTCATAATATATGACACAAGTAATCGACTTTTTACACTAATAGATCTTAGTAATCATTATTCATGTACTTATTTATTGGTTTAGACATGGAGAAACGACAAAACCAAATTAAACAAAGTTAGTTTTGACAAGATCTTATTAAGAATAAACTATAAATGAACTAATAAGAAATCCCCCAAAAAATAGTTTACTCATACTCTGCGTATCCATTGCAAGTAATTATTGTATGAGACTGAATAGTTAGGTTGTTGAATTATAACATACTCTGTTCAATACTAACAAAAATCAAAGAATAAACACAAAACATCATCCCTGAAAATCAATAAAACCAAAAAATTCCACATGTTGCATCCAAAATGTTTTGCATCTTTCACCATCAACAAAAACATCTTGGTGTAAATTTAAATTTCAATGATAGTATAGTCTGTTCAAGCAAAGAAGACCCTCTGGCAAGATGGGAAGACGACTCAAGCTCGGTCAATATTGGTTCGAAAATTATCAACTTGACCTCAAATTGTAGGAAAAAATTTCATCCACTATTAACATCTAATTTATACATCGTGAACAAAAATTGACCAGACTAGAGTCATTTTCCCATCTTGCCAGAGGGTCTTCTTTGCTTGAACAGACTATAGCTTCATCAGAGTGAATAAAAACGACTTTGTAGCCAGATATTTATTTATAACCACGAAGATGTGCTCTCAAAAATAACGCTACACGAAATTCAGAAATAGAAACTCCCAAAATACTGACACTGCGGTGTGTGTGATTCTGGGGGAGTCTGAAAGTTGGAAGAAGAAAGATATTGAGAAAGAGAGAGAGGGACAGAGAGAGAAAGAGGAGATATGATGGAGAAAAGTGTAAGTGACAGATCACCTGAAATTCAAATGTACTGAATATTCCTCTTCATAAAACTATTAACAAATAATAAAATAAAAACTTTGTTCAGATTGGATTGAATAAATATTAAAGTCTTTCCAAGCAAAGAAGATCCTCTGGCAAGATGGGTAAATGACTCAACCTCGGTCAATTTTGGTTCAAAAGTTATCAATTTGATCTCAAATTGTAGGAAACAATTTAATCTACTACTAAGACCACATTTATAATTCTTGAACAGATATTGACGAAGCTGGAGTCATTCTCCCATCTTGCCAGAGGGTTTCTTTGCTTGGAAAGACTATACAAGATCTATTATAACAATAGAATTGTGATTCATGCACAACTACAAGATTCGTAACATTTATTCTAAAGATCAATATAAGAATTGAAATTGTAAAACCAAAATAATTTCGGAAAACATTGACTTTATATTAAAACATTTCTAGAAGAGGAATACTATAGTCTGCCCAAGCAAAGAAGACCCTCTGGCAAGATGGGAAAATGACTCAAGCTTTGTCAATAGTAGTTCAAGAATTATAAATGTGGTCTTAATAGTAGATCAAATTGTTTCCCACAATTTGAGAAAATTGATAATCTTTGAACCAAAATTGACCGATCTGGAGTCATTCTCCCATCTTGCCAGAGGGTCTTCTTTGCTTGGACAGACTATGTCTATGTCTGTTTTTCTCCCGATCCTAGTATTTTGTATAGCCTAAATGTAAGAATAAATTAATAAAAAAAAAAGATTCTTGGAAGACAAAGAAAAGAGAACAAGGAAGAAGAGGGAGAAAATAAAAAAGAAGATTAGTAGAAGTAGAAAACAGAATAAGAAGAGGACAATAATAGATGGGGAAAACAATAATATTTTGAATTTAGTTTTCACCTTCCTTCCGCAGAAGCTGAATTTTGGATGCTAGAAAAAGAAACTGAATTTTTTTGCAAGGTAAATAGTTCTTTTTTTTTTGTATTTTCCCTACTTCAAAAACGTGCTTCCGAGTTTATTTTTGAATTCTAAAAGAAGTCCAAAGCAGTTGTGTCAATAGTTTTGCTAATGTGGCCTGATTTCGATTCTTCTTCATCTTCTTCTTCCTCGTCTTCTTCTTCTTCTTCTTCTTCTTCTTCTTCTTCTTCTTCTTCTTCTTCTTCCTCTTCTTCTTCTTCTTCGTCTTCTTCTTCTTCTTCTTCTTCTTCTTCTTCTTCTTCTTCTTCTTCTTTCTAGTAGTCTTCCTCTTTTACTTCTCATTATTACTCTTAAAATTAGTTAACTGTATTTGCTTTATTATTCTTCTTATAGCTCTCGCAAAGATGAAAGGCCCATTCTACACGGGCGTAGGAAACGCGGCGTTAACGTCGCGTCGGCAACGCGTGCTCGACAGAACACATTGTATTGAATGTGCTTGTCTACACGAGCGAAATAATCACGCGTTTTCACAGCGTCAGCGGGCGTCAACGCTTTGCCAACGTCGAGGTCGGCGTTAGCTGGTCGTTAGCAACGCGTTGAGAACGCGTGATTTTTTCGCTCGTGTACACAAAACCATTCAACACAATGTGTTCTGTTGAGCGCGCGTTGATCAGCTGGGTTTTGTATCACTTTTTCTAGGTTAGGTTCATAACCAATTTTGATTTTCTCTTCACGCGTTTGCTACGCCTCGTGTAGTTTGCAAAAAATTTCGACGCGTTAACGCGACGTTAACGCCGCGGTTCCTACGCCCGTGTAGAATGGGCCTTAGACACTTCCCTAGCTGATGTAACCTACTAAAAACTTATTTAAAGCTACTATAATTGTCTCTCTTGATTTCAAAAACAACAACTGGACATATAATTGACCGAACGTAAGTGAGGTCTACATTCAAAACGACGATTTTTCATTTCTCTTTATGTTTGCTTCTTTGTTTGTTCCGCATTTACGACAAAACGCGGCAATAGATTCTGATGAAATTTGACAGTAATGTTCCTCTTGAAATTGCGCGTCGATGTATATGTAAGGTTTCTTGAAATATTGCATTTTAAGGATAAAATGAAAGCAAAAGGGATTACCTCCACGCTAAAATATTACTATATACATTTATACTTCTGAACATATGAAAATTCACACTATAGAATTATTCATGATGAACCAGCTGTCGAGTTTATTATTAATTGCATGCAATGACGCATGCAATTAATGAAACTTGAAAATCAACATAACTAAGTATTCCCTTCATGAATAATACCCCATCCATGGGTGGCTTCGTGAGGTCTACTGTTCACAGAACTACTAGTAGTTGAATCATAATTCTTATCGACAGCATCAGCTGTTGGAACACACAAGGAGCAGACAGAACGTTTTGGCGTCAGCTATACCAAACATATGCAAAATAGCAAAGAAAACCTAAAGGCTTTGAATAATTGAAAGAACTTTCTCAAACTTACCTATTGAAAATTAGCTTACCTATGTTGAGAACAAAAACTTACTTATTGGTCAAAACAAATAATTCTGAACTAATGAGAAAAGAAAGTGTAAAAAATTCGTTCCGGCAGCTGGCGGTCGGAAAGAGTGCATTTCAAATGCAATTCTATGATGACTCAAATCATATGACTTATAATGAGCTATTCAGGGTATGAATTCAAAGGTGCCGTTTTCGAAAAACACAATTTTCGGCATATTATTCGCCATTTTTGATTGGATTTTTTCCGTTGATGGCTCAAATTGTAGGGCATAATAAGGGTATTATACACACCAATTTTCAAAACGATCAAGTTATTGGTCGATTTGTAGTGATTTTTTAAAATTTTCATCCCCTAATTTCACCCCCTTCCCTTGGACGAATTTTGCTGGTTAACGAACTTGACCGAGATATTAACACTAATGATTTTTGTGCAAAATTTGATTGCTCTCCGACAAGCCCTTCGGGAGTTATCGTGTTAACAAGAATCTGTACATATATATATATATATATATATATATATATATATATATATATATATATAAAGAGATATATGAATTTGAACGGACATCAAATTTGTGTTCTAGGGGCTCGGAAACGTGTAAAAAATATATCACATCATAAATTTTCGATTGTCAGGGCAAGACCAATAGTGCATTTTTTCGAATGAAATGCACTAATAAAAACTATACAATGAAGAATGTTTGAATAGTTTCTCGTCTTTAAAAACTAGAAACTCAAGTTTGCAACTAATAATAAACTCATTATTTTTGCTGTAATTAGTAATAAAATTTGAATACTAATATGGCTGACACCAAGAAGTTGAGGGATTTCGTCTGCTCCTTGTGCGCTTCAACAGCTGATTTCGTCAACTATTGGAGTTATTATTCAGCTATGTTTTTGAAATCAAAAGAGACAATAGATGCTTCACATCAGCTGTTAGTAGGTAATTATTATCTCAATAACCATCAAAGTTACAAACTTCTAACTGGTTTCATTTGATTTCTTAGTTGGTTTAACATTATAATTGACCACTCTCAAGACCGCTACAAAATTATAAAATTTAAAGTTTAGATGGAAATGAGATAACAGTAATTTAAAAAAAAATAGAAACACTTTTTCGAATACACTTAAAAATTTATATAAAATTCTAAAATTTTGAACGAAATCACCAGCAAAATAAGCTAAAAACTACATTTTACAACTTTTAAGATATAGAATAATGATATTTAATTGTTGACAAGTATTTTCAATTATTTCATATTGTGGTAACCTTAATTCTGAATAAAAATGTTTAGTAGCTTTTCGTTTAAAACGCACCCAAACCTCACAAATAAAAAGATTTAAAGAAGGCAAATCGGACAAAAAACATTTATGAAAAGATTCCTATTTTGTCTTCTTTAAATCCTGATTTGGGCTCTATATTAGTACTGCGTATTAGATCCCCTTAAGAAGGTATTTATTGTAATGAAGGCTTTATGAACAATTTAGCTGACGATATCCATCTATATCTATATAAGCGGAATGGCACTGACTGATTCATCACCAGAACTAAAAATCCACTGAACCGAATTCGTTCAAATATGGCAGACATGTTCAGTTGGACGTTTAGACGCGCGCTAAGAACTGATTCTAGGAACTTTTCAAGGATACGCCAAATATTTAAGTTTTTCTATAGTTTTTCGGCGTTTTCTCAATTTTTTCGAGAACCAATCGGTAGAAAATGTTGATGTTTGGTAGGTAGGTTCAGATAAGGGCTAGAAATGTTGTGTTAAAATATTTTTGAATTCCGTTGTAGATTACGACAGTAATCAGGTTTTTCAAAATTGCATATCTTCCGCCATGATACGACCAATCCTTAATGTAAATTCAATGGTTCAGCAAGATTAAAGATAAACTAATTGGGAAGATATTGAATCAACTTTCAAACTATGCCCGATATAGCTCCCAAGGTTACGCTCAGTATTCTCAATATACTATTTTTCGGAATTTTCAGAGTTTTCTCAGATTCTTCGAGAACAAATCGGCAGAGAATGTTGGTATATGGTGAACAGGTCCAGATAAGGTCTAGAAATGCTGTGTTCATTGAATTTCGAATCCCATCTGAACGGAATTTGGAGGCGAGCGAAGCGAGCCTGTTTTTCTCAGCTGACACTGACAGAGGTTTTGCAGGCGAGCGAAGCGAGCATGTTGTTACTCACTTACACTGCCGATACTGTCGGGGGTCCAGGGGGTGGAGTTTTTCTTGGATTTTTCGAGAATAAATTGGTATAAAATGTCGAAATTTGGTGAACAGGTCCAGATTAAGTCTAGAAATGCTGTGTTCAATAAGTTTTGAATCCCTTCCGAACGGAATTTGCAGGCGAGCGAAGCGAGCCTGTTTGTCTCAGCTTACACTGATAGAGATTATGCAGGCGAACGAAGCGAGCCTGTTTTTACTCACTTACACTGCCGATACTGTCGGGGGTCCAGGGGGCGAAGCCCCGTGGCTAGGCGGAGAAGGCGAGCGAAGCGAGCCTGCCGGCTAGTTTTATCAATATTATTTCTTATTTTCCCAAACATTTTGTAATGTATTCAATTCAAATTTTCATAATGCTCCTACATTCTTTTCGCAATATTACGCAAACCGAATTCAAAATCCTAGTTACTCAATATCCCAACTACAATACAACTCATAACTACTATAATTCATCAATTCGTCAAACTTTCATAATTCTTTTCATATTGGAAATGAAAGAAAAAAACGAATTCGTGGCATAATTTTCACTTTTCCAAAGATTTCTAAAGAAACCGGAACTAACTGACTCGATACGCAATGTTTTGTTTTCCCTTTTTGTTGTGTTTTGACTTCTTCTTCTTCTTCTTCTTCTTCTTCTTCTTCTTCTTCTTCTTCTTCTTCTTATTATTACTGTATTATTATTCATCTTCTTATTCTTTTTTGTCTGACTGAAATCTTGATCTAGAAAATGCATTTTTTACCTTACGTTTGTATTATCACGACCTCCTTATTACTATTACTATTCCTCAATTCCTTCTCCTTCTCCTTCCCCTCCTCATTCTTCTTCTTCTTCTTCTTCTTCTTCTTCTCCTCCTCCTTCACCTCCTACTCCTTCTTTTGCTTTTCTGTCAATGTATTGTTATCCTCAATGTTCTTTTTCTTCTTCTTCTTCTTCTTCTTTCCTCCTCCTCCTTCTTCTACTTCCCTGCATCCTCTTCATATTCTTCTTCTTCTTTTCTGTTTCGTCTTCTTCTCCTTCTTCCCCTCCTTGTTTCCACCTCCTTCTTTTTCATATTCCTCCTCATCTTCTTCTCTGCTTCTTCTTTCATTTACCCCTCTCCTGCTCTTCTCTTCTTCTCACCCTCCCCGACTTTCTCTTCCTCCCCAGCTTTCACTACCTCTTATTTGTCTTCTTTCTCTGCCTCTTCCTCTTGTTCTTCTTCTAATTCTGCTGCTTCCTCTTCTTCCCCGGCTCCTCCTCTCCACCTCTCCCTGCTCCTCCTTCTTGTTTTTCTTCTTCTTCTTCTCCTTCTCCTCCTTCTTCTTGTTCTTCTTCTTATTATTATTATTCTTCTTCTTTTCCTTCTCCTCTTTCTTGTTTTTCTTCTTCTTCTCCTTTTCCTTCTTCTTCTTCTTCTTTTCCTCCTTTTTCTTGTTTTTCTTCTTCTTATTCTTCTTCTTCTTCTTCTTCTTCTCCTTCCTCTGCTCCTTCTTTTTTATTAAACTTCTTTCAGTTCTCCTTCTTTCTCTCCTACATCCTATTCTTTTTCTTCTCCACAATCTCATTTCCTGGATAGTGTTTTCGCTTTCCTTCCATTAAGAATGATTAAACAAAACAGATTCTTGTCTAGAGACAACTTGAACAATGACTGTCCATTAGTCAGGCTGTAAATTGGAGAAATTGCGAGCAAGGTGACATTATTGTACAACCTGAATAATGTACACTGTCTTTTGTACTCTTACTTTTGATTCTTCTTCTTCTCTACTCCTCTTACTCATCCTCCTCCCCCTCCTCCTCCTCCTCCTCCTCCTTCTTCTCCTTCATCATCCACTAGTCAATAGCTATTTTTCTGGAACATTCCATCTCTCCATCAATAATTTTATCGTGAACTTAATGACCTTAGCTACTATTACAGCAATTCTTGAAAAATTGTTAATTGACTCTGTACTGAGTTAACTGCCCTCGTAAAAGTAATGAACAATTTTTCGACATCAATTAATAGAAGACTTGTGATAAAGACTTTACAATTGATGAAATACTTCAAATCGAGGATTTAGAGTTGATTCTTATTTGAATAACTGAAGGGTGTTTTACTAAAAAAAATTCACTTGTTCTTCAAATTCGAGCGAAGAAAAAGTCTGTTAACTTGGGTGGTAGTGGACGGCAAACTGCCGAACGGCAAAATCAAGCCCCATAAGAACAATGTAATTTTTATCAATCTCTTGGAACAGATAGAGCCTCTATTTATGGACAGAATTTCACGTGCTTTATCTCATTGGAAAGAGAATTTAATTCTCCAGGGGCGTTACTTTTTAATTTTTCGATTTTTAGTTTATTTTAATAATTATCACATAATTAATTAACTGAAAAAGTATTGAACTCTAATTATTAAAATAAACTAAAAATCGAAAAATTAAAAAGTAACGCCCCTGGAGAATTAAATTCTCTTTCGAATGACATAAAGAACGTGAAATTCTGTCCATAAATAGAGGCTCTATCTGTTCCAAGAGATTGATAAAAATTACATTGTTCTTATGGGGCTTGATTTTGCCGTTCGGCAGTTTGCCGTCCACTACCACCCACTCTTAACCCAAATCATATAGCTTTGGTTTTCACTACTATCCGTTCATTTGTTACATGCTAAGTTGTCAATGGCTCAACAGCCCATGAAGGTGGTAGGGTATAGGTCTACCAGCTGGTTGCCAGTTTCATATTCACTCGACTATACAGTCTCTTATCAGTCTTTACTCTCTTGATTCGGAAGAACTTTTAAAAATCCAAATTTCAGTGTGTCATATTAAAAAAAAAAAAAAAAAAATGATTTCCCATCGTCGGAAATTAAGGTTATGTTGCCGGTGGGACTTTCCTTTTGGAACTCACCACCAAATAGGGCCTACGAATACATACTTACATACAGTACAGGTAAATCCTATTAAATTGAGCGAGTAATTTCTGTATGTATGTTTATAATATAAATGTTTAAAAGTTAAATATCTGGTACCGAGCTACGCTATGAAGCTTCGGCTGAACTGTTGAATTACATAAATATGGTATTGTAAAAAATCAAGGAAAATCATAAATGATCAAAATTTCAAATTATTTCTCCAAAATTCAAAGCAAACACTGTTTATTTGAACGTTGTCAGTCTTGACTACCGTTTAAGAGCCTCTGCAAACAGATACGTTACTTATAACACAAATACAGAAGGTATAATTAAGGTATAATAAGGTATAATTAGGTAATATATTCCATATTATGTACATTATGGTGGTTTTTTTATGATTACTTGTTTAGAATTTTTTTTTTAATTGTAAATGGCAAACTACCAATTGTAAAATCTTGTTGTAATTTTTTTTTCCTGTGATAAAGTTATTATTATTATTATAAATTGTTATAAGGAGACAATTAATTTACATAAGTTCCAAAGTAATAAATCAAATTCCAAATTATTTTCTCACAAACTCGAGATGCAGCAAACAGACTAAACTAGACATAAAAAACTGGATTAAGAGTAACTATTTTTTTGACACGTAGGAACTAGAGTTTCGCTATTGGATTTTTTGCCTTTTTTTCTCTGTGTCTGCTTTAGTAATAAGTGAAACTTTTGATTTTGTTATTAGTAAAAAGTATTATTTTTTTCATCAAGTGGACTCGCTTACCTTTCCCTTTTCTTTATTTTTTCAGTTTCATTTTGTTCTACCTTCTTTCCTTTTTTACCTTCTTCTACCTGCCTATTACATGGGAAACCATAGTTGGCTAGGTATTTCCCTTCCATCTTTTTAAGCACACCCCACCACAGTAACTGTTGAATTTGTTAATAATGTATCATTTTGTTATTGTGTTTTACTAATTTTTGTATTATATTATTCATTGTGTATTTATGTGTGTTTAAATTGAAATAAAATTGAATTGAATTGATACAATTCCTAGTTTGCAATTCAAAATAGAGCGTAGAGTCTGTCCAAGCAAAGAAGACCCTCTGGCAAGATGAGAAAATGACTCAAGCTCGGTCAATTTTGGTTCAGAAATTATCAATTTGATCTCAAATTGTAGGAAATATTCTGATCTACAATTTGAGACCAAATCAATATTTTTGAACCAATATTAATGGAGTTCGAGACATATCTCATCTTGCTAGAATATCTTCTTTGCTTTGACAGATTATACAATTCCTAGTTCGCAATACAGAATAGAGTGAAGCAGTGTTTCTATTTTCTAATGTTGTTGAATCTTATTTATAAACGTGGGAATCGCTTGAATGCCACTGGATTACGGCCAGAATCACAAGTAATTGGCGCAAATTATAAGATAAAGGGGTAGGAGGAGGAGAAGAAGAAGGGGAAGGAGAATAAGGAGGCGAAGAAGAAGATGAAGAATGAAGAGAAGATGGAGATGAAGAATAATAAGAGAAGACAGAACAAGAAAGGAACATGAAAAAGAAGAAGTGGGAGACGATAAGAGTTAAATAAGATGAAAGAAGAAGAGGAGAAGAACCAAGGAAGACGAGAAGTAGAAGAAGAAGGGAAAGAAAATAAGTGCTCGATAACAAGAATAACGAAGAAGAGGAGGAGAAGGATGGATGAAGGGGAAGAGAGAAGGAAGATAAAGACAGTAAGAAAAAAAATTGAGACAGATGAAGAGAAGAGAAAAAGAGAATTTGGAGGAATAGGAGTAGAGGAGAAAAGCTACAGGAGAAGAGCTAGAGGAAAAGAAGAAAGAGGAGGAATAGTTGAAGAGGATGGCAAGGAGGAGGAGAAAATTTAAAAGAGGAAAAAAAGAAGAAGAGACATAAGAATAAATATAGCAGATAGAAAGAGAAGAAGAAGGGGAAAAGCAGGAATAAGAATGAGAAGTAGGAATAAGAAGAGAAGCAAGAAGGATGAGAAGGCAAAGAAGAAAATTGAGTAGAAGATAACAGTGGTGGAACAAAAAGAGGAATAGGAGAATATTCTCTTCCTCTTATTCTCCATCTATGCTTCCATTTCAGTTTCTTATTTCTCCTCCTCCTTTTCTTCAACGTTTTCCTTTCATGCTCCTACTCTTCTACTACTTCTTCTTCATTTTCTACATCCTCTAATTCTCCTCCTCCTCTTCTATAGTCTGTCCAAGCAAAGAGGACATTCTGGCAAGATTGGAAAAAGGACTCCAGCTCAGTCAATATTAGTTCAAAAATTATAAATTTGGTCTCAAATTTAGAGAAGAATGTTTTATAAAATTTGAGACTAAATTTATAATTTTTGAACCAATATTGACCGAGCTGCAGTCATTTTCCCATCTTGCCAGAATGACTTCTTTGCTTGGACAAACGTACTCTACTACTACTACTTCTTCTCATCCTTCTTCTTCTTCTTCAACCTCTTCTTCTTCTTCTTCTTCTTCTTCTTCTACCTATTCTTCTTCTTCTTCTTCTTCTTCTTCTTCTACTCCTTCTTCTTCTTTTCCTCCTCCTTCTCCTTCTTCTTCAACCTCTTCTTCTTCTTCTTCTTCTTCTTCTTCTTCTTATTCTACTTCTTCTTCTTCTTCTTTTCCTCCTCCTTCTCCTTCTTCTTCCTCTTCTTCTTCTTTTTCTTCTTCAACCTCTTCTTCTTCTTCATTCTCTTCTTCTTCCTCTTCTTCTTCTTCTTCTTCTACTTGTCTCTCTTCCCTCTCTATATAGCATGACCTTTGACCCGACCAGAAGCTTGTAACTTGGGTGACCTCTCAAGTGGCGCTTCTTGACCCCAGTCAACTTAATGGTTGATCAACTATTAACTACATTTAAATCTTGATTGGAATCTAGTGGTAGAAATCTCTCCGGAGTGGATCTGATATGATATAGTCTGGCCAAGCAAAGAAGACATTCTGGCAAGATGGGAAAATTACTCCAAATCGGTCAATATTGGTTTAAAAACTATAAATTTGGTGTCAGAATGTAAAACATGATTTTTTTTTTCAATTTTAGACCAAATTTCCAATTGTCGACCGAGCTGAAGTAATTTTCCCATTTGGCCAGAATGTCTTCTTTGCTTGGACTGGTTATAGTGTTTCATTCAAAATCAAATAACCTCTCAAAACAATATTCTCAATCGTGCAATTGCAGTTTATAATAATTCTTCATTACTTTTCTGTCAATATTTATTGGTTTACAATATCTAAGTAAAAGCGTATACTGTATTGCCACTAATTAATTTATTCACTCATCAACAGAACTAAAAATCTACCAAAAAGAATGCGTTCAAATTTGGCAGGCATATTCAGTTTCTTGAAACAAGCACTTAGGCTGAGGCCGCACTGACGGTGGGTAGAGCCTGGAGGGTGGAGGGTAGTTGGTAAATCTATAGAACATACACACCATCCACAGTAATACTTTGTATGAATGCTGGTATGTGTTCAGCCGCCATCTTGAAATTCTTAAATATGGACAACATAACCTGTTCTATAGATTTATCAACTACCCTCCACCCTCCAGGCTCTACCCACCGGCAGTGCGGCCTCAGCCTAGGATCGGATTTTTGAAACTTCCCAAGGATACACCCAATATTTGAGTTTTTAGCTTCTTCTCAAATTTTATAAAGAACTAATTGTCAGAAAATGTTGAAATTTGGTAGAAAGGTTCAGATTAGGTATACAAAAGTGACTGGCGGCTCGTGCCCACAAAACAGGTGAAGTGGTGTACAGTGAACAATACGGGCACTTCACCTGTTCCGTGGGCGCGAGCCGCAAGTAAGAAATGTTGCGTTACAATCTTTTGTAATGCCTTTTGAGATTATGCAAGTACTCAGGTTTTCCAAGGTTCTCTTAGCTTTTTGCAGATCACACAGAAAGTTAAAATAAAATTAAATAAAAGAAAGTTAAAATAAAAGTTAAATAAAATAAATTAAAGTTAAACTTAAATCACATACCCGAGTTGAGTTGAGGTGATAGAATAACTAATTCAAAGCACTGGCGGCTCGTACCCATGAAACAGGTGAAGTTCCCGTATCTTTTACTATACAGCACTTCACCTACTTCGTGGACACGAGCCGCCAGTGATTCAAAGGATGATTCTTGAATTCTCCAATAACTAGCTCAATAGAACCTGTTGAGTAATATGATGAACAAATCAGCACTGGCGGCTCGTGCCCACAAAACAGGTGAAGTGCTGTACAGCAAAAGATACCGGCACTTAACCTGTTTCGTGGGTTCGAGCCGCCAGTGCAAATCAGAGTTTGAATGGAAATTGCAGGCGAGCGAAGCGAGCCTACTTGTTTTCTGACACTGCTACACTGCCGCCTAGTTACTATATGAAAGACACAGCTGAAAATGCTATATGCAACTGTGTTGTAAATAGAACCGGTACTATTTAAATTCCTCAGTTATAGTCTGTCCAAGCAAAGAAGAGCCTCTGGCAAGATGGGAAAATGACTCCATCTTGGTCAATATTTGTTCAGGAATTATAAATGTTGTTTTAGAAGTAGATCAAATCGTTTCCTACAATTTGAGATCAAATTGATAATTTTCGCACCAATATTGACCGGGCTTCAGTCATTCTCCCATCTTGTCAGGGGGTCTTCTTTGCTTGGACAGACTATAAACACATTACTCCTGGATAACTTGGATATTGTCCACTTATACTTGCACTTAGAAAAGTAAGAGAAATAGAGAAAGAGACTGAAAGAGGAGGAGAAGTGAATGAAGAAGAAGAAGAAGAAGAAGAAGAAGAAGAAGAAGAAGAAGAAGAAAAACAAGAAAGAGGAGAAGAAGAAGAAGAAGAAGAAGAAGAAGAAGAAGAAGAAGAAGAAGAAGAAAAATAAGAAGTTTCTTGGCTATAAACTACGGTACTTTGAAGTAAAGGTTGAAAAGTAGTTGATGCAGGAGGTAGTAAAACTATTGAGATAAAATGGTTGAAGAAATTTATATTGCAAATTGTACAAGACTTGTTTAGAGTTAACTCTGCTCCATAAAAGAGGTGAAACAAAATACTAATAAAGTTATTTCAACTATCCAAGAAAAGAAGACATTCTGGCAAGATGGGAAAATGACTCCAGCTCGGTCAATGTTGGTTCAAAAGTTATAAATTTAGAAAGTACTTTTCTCTACAGCTTGGTCTCAAATTGTGGAGCAAAATGTTTCCTACAATTTGATAACTTGTTTATAATTTTTGAACCAATAGTGACTGAACTGGAGTCATTTTCATATCTTGCAAGAATGTCTTCTATGCTTGGAAAGACCAAGTTGACGTCAAAATGTTAGGCGGCTTCGTGTGTCTCTTGTACGTGAAGTAGCCTACTAAAAGCTGATGTAATGCCTCTATTGTCTCTTTTAGTGCATTTAATTCGAAAAAATGCACTATTGGTCTTGCCCTGACAATCGAAAATTTATGATGTAATATATTTTTTACACGTTTCCGAGCCCCTAGAACACGAATCTGATGCCCGTTCAAATTCATATATCTCTATATATATATTTATATATTCATATTCATATATATATTTATATATGTACAGATTCTTTTGAACACGATAACTCCCGAAGGGCTTGTCGGAGAGCGACCAAATTTTGCACAAAAATCATCAGTGTTAATATCTTGGTCAAGTTCGTTAACCAGCCAAATTGGTCCAAGGGAAAGGGGTGAAATTAGGGGATGAAAATTTAGAAAAATCACTACAAATCAACCAATAACTTGATTGTTTTGAAAATTGGTGTGTATAATACCCTTATTATGCCCTACAATTTGAGCTATCAACGAAAAAAATCCAATCAAAAATGGCGGAGAAAATGGCGAATAATATGCCGAAAATTGTGTTTTTTCGAAAACGGCACCTTTGAATTCATACCCTGAATAGCTCATTATAAGTCATATGATTTGAGCCTTCATAGAATTGCACTTGAAATGCACTCTTTCCGACCGCCAGGTGCCGGAGCGAAGTTTTTATTAGATTCATTTAGGCCAAGCTAAATTATTAGTAATAATTATTAGCTATTAGTAATAGTTTACTAAATAACACCTGTACATCAGCTGTTGGAAAATCACGGTCGAATTTACGGTCGAAATCACCTAGGTTTTTGGCATCGGATATTTTTACTAATACCTAAAATCATTAGTCATTTTGACTTTAACTAATATGTAGTAATTCAATAGTCATTTAAGTAAAACTTTCAACTCACGAAAACTTGAAGAATTCCTAGGGAAGAATTTCGAATACTGGTCTCACCTAGAAAACACAAAGAAAAATATTAATAAGTTAAGTTAAATATTAAATATTAAGACATAATTTTGATATCTGACTCATTGAATAAATAAAATAAATAACTGAAGACGTATCTATTACTGTACTGCACTTCACCAATTTGGTGGGCACGAGCCGCCAGTGAATTTGAGACCAAACTCAAAATGTTTGAATCAATATTGACAGAGTTGGTATCTTCCTCTTGTCAGAATGTCTTCTTTGTACAAGCCCTTCAATTATGTTCGCTAGTTTTCTACATGTATAATCTTATCTTACTAAATGTATAATCTTGTAACTTGATGGGCTATTGACTCGTCACTCAAACTTAACCCAAACTACCAGCTTAGGTAACATTTTAAGAATATGTAATAATTGAAACAAGATGACTAAACAGTCGAAACAATTTTATGATTTTTTTTCAAATGAATAGTGATATTTTTACAACCAAAGTGTGTTTCTTCAATATTTAATGAATTGATTTAGTTCCGATTTCTTCCACTAGATGTCGCTACTTACTATTTCATAACAGCTTTTAAATCCGCCCACATTCCCACTATTGCTCAACTATCTAGTTCTTCATTCTACCGCAAGACAGCAGCACTTACTGGGTGAACTTCAACTCCCACCAAATTAAATCTAAGCTCCGCCTACTCTGTCTTCCTATTGGTTGAGATCATTTCAACTCCCACTTGAATCTAAGCTCCACCATGTTTGTTGTCCTATTGTTTAAATTGATTTGGTAACAATTTCAGCCTCTAGATGGCACCAGTTACTGGGTATAGTCTGTCTAAGCAAAGAAGCCACTCTGGCAAGATGGGAAAATGACTCAATCTCGGTGAATTTTGGTTCAAAAATAAAAAATTTGATCTACAATTAAGACCATTTATAATTCTTGAATAAATATTGACTAAGCTGGAGTCATTTTCCTATCTTGCCAGAGGGTCTTCTTTGCTTGGACAGACTGTAATACTTCATACAGTATTTATAAAATGCCTGAGAACAGATTCTTTCTGTGATTACAGAGTTTCTTGAATGTGAAGAATATGAAAAAATGATCACTTGCTTAATTAATTTAGTAACGATTTCAGCCGCTAGAAGGCAATACTTGAAATTTATAAATTAGCTGAGAAAAGAAATTCTCCAGATTTCCTTAAATTAGAAGATTACTTAAAATTAGAACAAATTACTTGTTGAATTGCTTCAGTAACAATAATGGCAGTAACTACATGTCATAAAAAGAGATTTTTCCGATTTTCTTGATGGGGGAAATATGGAACCTGATACTTTATTTGTATGAATCAAAAAATATTTTCCAATATAAAGTGGAATCTAGAGTACAATAATGTGAAAGTAAACATGAATCATTAATGAGTTCATATAATCATTTAGAGTATTTCATTCACCATGAGCTAAACTATCTAGGTTTTGTTGATTACTATATAAGTTTACACTTTTATCAGAGATGTGGAACTTATCCATAATTTAGGTAAGTGAAAACAAAAGTTGTCAGATCCACAAAGTTTATTTAAAATATTGAAATTTAAATATTGAGCATTGAAACTTAAGTATGGTATTTTGAATAAACTTTGTGGATCTGACAACCTTTGTTTTCACTTACCTAAATTACTATAAGTATCAATTATATTTGTAATCAATTAATCACCACATAATTTTCACAATAATGTACATTATAAAAAATTGATAA
This sequence comes from Sogatella furcifera, assembly GCA_017141385.1. Classification (NCBI taxonomy): domain Eukaryota; kingdom Metazoa; phylum Arthropoda; class Insecta; order Hemiptera; family Delphacidae; genus Sogatella; species Sogatella furcifera. The sequence continues at coordinate 5,102,747 of CM029559.1, read as the reverse complement.
TAGTATAAAATGAATTTAAATCTATCAATTTGATTCAATCTAAGTTTCTTATGAATTTTCGTAAATTTGAAACCAAATTAATAATAATTTTTGAACCAATATTGAACGAGCTAGAGTAATTTTCCCATCTTGCCAGAATGTCTTCCTTGCTTGACTTGACTACAATACAATAGTTATATACTCTATCCAAGCAGAGAAGACATTCTGGCAAGATGGGAAAATGACTCCAGCTCGTTGAATATTGGTTCAAAAATTTTTTTATTTGGTCTCAAATTGTAGATCAGAATTTTCTCTACAATTGAGACCAGATTAATTGATTGAACCAATATTAATCGAGCTGGAGTCATTTTCTCATTCTGCCAGAGGGTCTTCTTTGCTTGGACAGACTATACAAAACAGTATTGTAGTCAACTATACTATATACAGTAGTAGAGAGTAAATAGCAAGCATTATTCTTGTTCATGACCTTAGCATTAGAAAGACTCCCTAAGCTATAATCAAACATCATTGTTATGGTCTTTCCAAGCAAAGAAGACCCTCTGGCAAGATGGAAAAATGACTCCAGCTCAATCAATATTTGTTCAAAAATTATAAATGTGGTTTCAATAGTAGATCAAAATTGTTTCCTACAATTTGAGATCAAATTGAGAATTTTTGAACCAATATTTTCCGAGTTTGAGTCATTTTCCCATCTTACCAGAGGGTCTTCTTTGCTTGAACAGACTATACCTAGAAGGTTATCCATACAGCGATCAAAAATGATTGTTTTGTCTCGAGAAAGATAAATTTCTACCCAGGATAACCACATTACCAAGTGAGTATGATCTGCTGATTCAGAACAGTTATATCATGTCAAGTTTCTAAAGGAACGGATTCAAGGATCCAAAGATCCTCACAGAACTGTTTATCCTACATATAGTTGTGCCAAGAACAGAAGAGCCTCTTGCAAGATGGCGGAGGGAAGTGAGAGTGTAACTACGCATGCGCAGAACTTAGAATTATAGGGTAAAATCACTTCAGCTAACCTACCGTTTTTACACTAATCGTAATCATATTGATTTCACGAATGAAAATATTACTTTATTCATTTATTTATTTAATTATTGACATATGATAGCACAAATCATAACATAATTATGAACTGAGACAGAAAAAATCGTCTAAGCCTGTACTATTTCTTCCTGAATTTGGTTATACTAGAACAATTATCATTTCGACTACTGGCAGCAGTGAATGGCAGTCATGTTAATAAAAGGCTCTTCTGTGCTTGACACAACTATACCTACTGTCTAAAGCTGACGCCTAAAGGTTGGGCGGTTTCGTCTGCTCCTTGTGCGCTCCAACAGCTGATGTTGTCAATTAGAGTTGACTTTAGCTATGGCTAGCTAGTTTTTAAAATCAAAAGAGACAATAGATGTTCTACATCAGCTGTTAGTAGGTTACATCACGTACAAGAGACAGACGAAACCGCCTGACTTTCCATAGACATTTAGGGACAAAAGATGTTGTTAATTAGAGTTGTCATTCAGCTATGCATAGATGATATTTTTGAAATCAAAAGAGACAATAGATGCTTTACACCAGCTGTTAGTAGTTTACATCAGCTAGAAAACTGTCAAATTTCAAGCAACAGCTTTACACCAATGGTATGGTCTATCCAAGCAAAGAAGACCCTCTGGCAAGATGGGAAAATGACGCCAGCTTGGTCAATATTTGTTCAAGAATTATAAATGTGGTCTTAACAGTAAATCGAATTGTTTCCTACAATTTAAGATCAAATTGATAATTTTCAACCAATATTGACCGAGCCTGAGTCATTTTCCCATCTTACCAGAGGGTCTTCTTTGCTTGAACAGACTATAACACTGTGATAAGGTATAACTCCGATTTTCCCAGATATTTCAAGGATTTTCTGCATTATTTAATGAGCTAACCTCACTTTGCAACAACACGTTGCAAATATTGTGTCAATGAGCTTCCTTCCTGTACGATTGCGTATCAGTTTTGGACTTTGTATCACTACTGCTAATTAGAAATCAGACGTGTATAGAATTTCAGCCTGATAAGAATTTTAGGAAGTAGAATTTTGGAAATGAAAATAGAAATGACAAAAACTAAAACAATCGAAATAACCTACAAAACGAAATTAGTTCCGAAGATATAGTCTGTCCAAGCAAAGAAGACATTCTGGCAAGATGGGAAAATGTCTACAGCGTCATTAATATTTGTTCAAAAATTAAAAATTTGATCTCAAATTGTATGAAACATTCTGATTTACAATTTGAGACCAAATTATACTTGTTGAACCAATATTGATCGAGCTGGATTAATGTTCCCATCTTGCCAGAATGTCTTCTTTGCTTGGACAGACTATACCAATAGTAATTGAATCATTATCTTACTATACCATCAAACATTAGTTTTGTTGCCAAATTACCACCAACAAAACAAAAAAAAAAAAAAAAAAAAGGAAATGAATAAAAGGTTTCACTGTGGGAACTGTGGGATAATTATAATGTTTTACAATAATTAGTGTACTAATATTCGATTTTTGAAGTATGTTTTGAGATTTTCACTTTTTTCCAAGGTAGCCTGATAATTGAAAATTATATAAGAATGTTGGTAATAATTTCTGTATCAGATATAGTCTGTCCAAGCAAAGAAAACATTCTGGCAAGATGGGTAAATTACTCCACCTTGGTC
>CM029559.1:4942544-5095044 GCA_017141385.1 Sogatella furcifera | reverse complement strand
AGTCCTAACTCCGCCCTAATAAAGGCAATTATTCAATTCAATTCAATTCTTCTTCCCCTACTAATTCTTATTTTTCTTCTTCTTCATCAATGGCGAAAGCTAATTTAGTTAAAAGCTTGCATGTGTAAGCTTACTATCTACCTGCATGATTGCTTATCATATCTTACAGGAAGTGAATAGAAGTCTATTACCCTACTGTTTAAAGTTAAAAGAGAAAGAAGACTATAAGTGTGTGTGTGTGAGAGAGAGAGAGAGAGAGAGAGAGAGAGAGAGAGAGAGACAAAAGAGAGAATGAGTCAAAGAGAGAAAAAAAGTGTGAGAAAGAGAGAGAGAGTATGAGGTCAAAGTATCCTGAACGAACTCACTCAGAGTTATTGGAATTGGTTGGTATGCATGGTAAGTAGTAGTTAGAATGAAATACCTTCTGTGTGATATTTTAAAAGTGTTTGATGAGTTTTTACAAGTATTGTAGAACAGGAAGAAGGCGATTGCACACTAACTGTAGTCATCTCTAAGTTGCGTCTTCTGTAATGATTACTGGATGAAATACTCTATGAAACCAGATTTTTATATGTTAAAACTGTATCTGTAAAATATTTATTTAAAATTAATGTTTGAAAACTTTCAATATTCAACTATAGTCCATTTACGATGGCTTGTGACGAGATAAACAAACGCTCTGCAAGTGTATGTGTGCGATTGGAGTGGCTTCGTTTTAGCCACGACATCAACAAGACACAGTAATGTATGCAGACACATGTATAAGACACAGTATATTATGCTCCCGAATTTTGTTGTCGGGACTGTAACTAAAGCATTGACACAAAAACATTTATTATAATTGTTTGTTCATTTTTGGTTCATGCAGGAGAGACAACCGAAACAAGCAATTTCCCAATGCGTATCTATAAAAAATATTACTTCAAGATAATCATTCTAAATTGCCTACAACAAAATTCGGGATTTCGGCATTGCTGTAACTTGTTTATGTCGTGGCTAAAACGAAGCCCCTCCAGGCGCACACACACACACACACACACACACACACACACACACATGCAGAGCTTTTGTTTATCTCGTCTCAAGCCATTGTGAATGGACTATAGGAGCTTTTACCGGATTATCATTAACTGAAAAAGTCAAAACAAAATTAATTACCAAACACAAACCTGATTTGACAGAACTCAGGTAAAAGTGAATAATACTCTTCTTGATACAACTTCCAACTCGGTATACACTGTATTACCTATCTTATACGAGTTAATTTCATTCGGTAGTTACATCAAGTACAGTATATTATGCTAATTAACCACAGGCGCAATTCAATTTGATACTACAAAGCTACCGAACAGGCAAGGTAATTAGCTAAATTATTACTAGCTATGTAATTAACTATGTAACGTTTGTATAGTCTGTGCAAGCAAAGAAGAGCCTCTGGCAAGATGGAAAAATGACTCCAGCTAGGTCAATATTTGTTCAAGAATGATAAATGTGGTCTTAATAGTAGATCAAATCGTTCCCTACAATTTGAGATCAAATTGATAATTTTAAAATCAATATTGACAGAGCTGGAGTCATTTTTCCATCTTGCCAGAGGCTTTTCTTTGCTTGGTCAGACTATATCATCATCATCATAATCATCTTCATCAACATCAATAGTTAATATCAAAAACTCGAAGAAGGATACGGAAATAAAAAAGAGAAGACAATTAAATGAAAAACAGTAGAGGATAAAGGTGGAGAAGTAGAGAAAGAAAAGTAGAAAAAAATTATAATAGTGAAATAGAATAGCTAAAAATGAATTGGAAAATAACAATAAACAGAGAATGAAGAAGAAAAGAGATAGAAAAGTACAAAAAAACTCTAGCTTACTTAACTCCAAAACACTGAAAACAGAGATCTAAGAAATTATTACTTTTTGCTTCTGAAGTGTCCGGATCTTTCCAGTATACCGCATAGTATATTACTGAGTGTCCTACTTCTTTCTTCTTCTTCTTCTCCTTCTCATTCTTCTTCTTCTTCTTTCAAATCCTCTTCTACTAACTACTACTACTACTTCTTCTATCAATTTTTCTTCTTCTACTTCTTCTTCTTCTTCTTCATCTTCTTCTTCTTCTTCTTCTTCTTCTTCTTCTTCTTCTTCTTCTTCTTCTTCTTCTTCTTCTTCTTCTTCTTCTCCTTCTTCTACTTCTTCTTCTTCTTCTACTTCTTCTTCTTCTCCTTCTTCTACTTCTTCTTCTTCTTCTTCTTGATTTTACTACTACCACCTCCATTTCAACTAATACTCTACTATAACTACTTCTTCTTTTTCCTCCTCCTTCTTCTTCCTCTCCTTCTTACTTCTGCCTCCTATTCCATTATTTTTTATTGCATTTCCTCTCTTTTATTTCTCTCATTTTCAATTCCGTTACCGTTTACTACGATAATAACCAATTATATAGTCTGTCCAAGCAAAGAAGAGCCTCTGGCAAGATGAGGAAAAGACTCCAGCTCGGTCAATATTGGTCCAAAAATAATTGATTCAGTCTTAATTGTAGGAATAACTCTGATCTACAAATTAAAACCAAATTATTTTTTGTTTAACCAATATTGACCGAGCTGGAGTCTTTTCCTCATCTTGCCAGAGGCTCTTCTTTGCTTGTCAGACTATACTTTCTGAATTTTTTTGTTCGACAGTTGTAAAATAACCTAAATAACTTAATAACCTTGTAAGATTTTCAGTTTTTGCAATACTGTGAGATAAAACAAGAATAACTTAAATAACTTCAGGATTTTCTAGGTTTTGCTATAGTAGGAGTAACAACACATATAGTGTGTCCTAGCAAAGAAGACACTCTAGCAAGATGGGAAAATTACTCCAGCTCGATCAATATTGGTTCAAAAATTATCAATTGCATCTCAAATTGTAGGAAACAATTTGATCTACAATTAAGATCACATTTGTAATTTTTGAACCAATATTGATCGAGCTGGAGTCATTTTCCCATCTTGGCAGACTGTCTTCTTAGCTTGAACATAATATAAAAATTTTAAGAAAATAGGTATAGTCTGTTCAAGCAAAGAAGACCCTCTGGCAAGATGGGAAATGACTCCAGCTCGATCAATATTGGTTCAAAAATCATAAATTTAGGAAACATTATGATCTACAATTTGAGATTAAATTCATAATTTTTAAACCAAAATTGACCGAGCTTGACCCATTTTCCCATCTTGTCAGAGGGTCTTCTTTGCTTGGACAGACTAAACCTAACTATGTTTCAGCTGAATTCAAATCTCTATATTGTAAAACCAAAGAAAATCTTTCCAAAAACATTCTCCAAAATCTCCAGAACCAATTATAATCCAAATTACAATTGCACAACAGGTAACCTTATTGGAAAATGGGAATAAATAATGATTTTTCATCATGTTACCCAATCGAAGATCGATTATAGTCTGTCCAAGCAAAGAAGACAGTCTGGCAAGATGGGAAAAGTGACTCCAGCTAGATCAATATTGGTTCAAAAATAATAAATTTCGTCTCAAATTGCTTACTACAATTTGAGACCAAATTTATGATTGCTGAACCAATATTGACCGAGCTGGAATCATTTTCCCATCTTGCCAGAATGTCTCCTTTGCTTGGACAGATTTAACTTCACCAAACATCGATTATTTCAACATCGATTATTTCAACATTGAACATCGAAATCAGTTGGAAATGAGAATAATTATTGTTACAAAATCTTACCGTTGTTCCTAATTATCCTCTTTTTCGTTTAGTTCTATTTCTTTTCTTCTGTTTTTATCTCTTTTTGTGGCTTGTGCAGATTTATAACCTTCAATTTGGAGCTGTGGTAATGGAGCAGTCATTTTGTGGTTTACTAAATAATAAGGATTTCGTAATTTGTTTTCATATTTTCTTCTTCTTATTTTTGTTGTTCTTTTTATTCTTTTTCTCGAAATTTTTTTCTCTTCGTTTTATTTCTTCTTTTACTCATCTTCTACTTCCACAGCCCTCTTTATTTTCTCTTTTTACTTCTTCTACTTATTCTGCCTTGGCCTATTCTTCTCATTCTTCCACTTCATATTCATCTTTTGACACTGCCTTTTCCTCTCCTTCATCTCCTTCTTCTTCGTTTTTTGTCATTGCCTCTTCCTCTCCTTTTTCTTCTACTTCTCTGCCTCTCCCACTTCTTCCTACTCTTCATCTACTTCGGCCTCTTTCTCTTCTTCTTCTCATTTTTCCATTCTAATTCATCTTTTGTCACTGCCTTTTCCTCTCCTTTATCTCCTTCTTCTTCGTTTTTTGTCATTGCCTCTTCCTCTCCTCTTTCTCCTTCTTCTCTGCCTCTCCCACTTCTTCTTACTCTTCATCTACAGCTTTCTCTTCTTCTTCTCCTTTGGCTACTTCCAAATTTTCCTGTCCCCTCTGTCCTCCTCATCCTTTTCCTCCTCCTACACTTCTTTTATCCTTCTTCTAACCATCTTCTTCTGTCTTACCTCTACCTAATCCTCTTCAAATTGATCTTCATCTTCTTCAACTTATAATTTTTCTTCTTTTGTTTCAGCCTTTACCTCTCCTTTCAATTCTTCTTCCATCTCCTCTTCTTTTTGTCTCCTTCTTCTTCTTTCTTTTCTTCTTCTTCTTCTTCATCATCTTCTTCTTTTTCTCCTACTCCTTCTTCTAGTTCTGCCTCAGTCTAACCTCTCCGTCTTCTTCTTCTTCTTCTTCTTCTTCTTCTTCTTCTTCTACTCCTTATTTCACTTCTTCTTCTATCTTGATTCTTCTTGTTCTGTTTCCTTTCCTTCTTCTTTCACTTCTCCTTTTTCTTCTTCTTCTACTTTTTCCTCTTCTTCAATCGAAGGACACATTATGCAAAACACAATCACAAAACCCTTCTCTCAATTATTGGACGTCTCTTTTCAATCAGTGCGTTTCTTCACCCACCTTATAATTGCATACAATCTCCAATTTCGTCAATAGTATATTTCGTACCTAGGGCCGAAAATGTGCGTTTTCCGGCTCGAAATCGGTTTTCAAGTCCGAGGCCGTAGGCCGAGGACTAGAAAAGATTGAGAGACGGAATATTACATTTTCGACCCGTGGTGTCGAACTTTATTTTTCGGCACACAACATCAATGAAAACAAAACAAAATTATCAGTTAATCATTTCCATGAACAGCTAGACCAGTAGCCTTATTATGCTATCTTCGCCTATGCTGAATTTGGAGTAGGTGCCATCTGCTTGCTATTGGAACTTCGCGTCGAAAGTTTATTGATTTAGTGACTGAATATTACTATATAACTATCAGTGTATTCGATTTTATTAGTTCAGAAACGTTTAAGCCCAAGATAATTTTTGTACGATCATCCTAAATTGTACAATATCAATTCAAAGTTGTTGATTTTAGACAGATATTGGCTATCAGAGAAGCTTTGTCTAGTTGCATTATCAGCCGCTAGATGGCGCTGGCTTACCTGCTAGACAAAGTAACACAGAGTCTGACAACAATAATTTTGTTCAAACATGGATTTCACGTTCATCATTATTCAACAGTTAATCAATACAAACATTTTTAATCTTATCAAAGTTGAAGTATTAGTTATTGAAGCAGTTTTCCTTTATTATTCAACTACTGATTAATTTGAAAACTTTCAACGTTCAGTTCTCTTGACAAGGGATCTTGACAATCAAAATAACAGATGAGAGACTACCTTTACTTCGAAATACCAATAAGTCGACATTGACTCCCAAAACAGCTGACATTTAATGCAATCAAACCGGAATGCTACCTATTGATCGACTAACCCTTAAATCGACAACAACCTTCAGTCAGCTGACATTCAAGGTTATTTTACCGCCCTAGGGCCGAAAAATGCATTTTCCCGGCGAGTTGCTGGCGACCTCGCCTGAAAACGAGCGTTTTCGGCCTCCGTATAAAGCATGTAAAACTGTCCATTTCATACCAGTGTGGCGAAAAAATCTTATCAACCAGGAGAAATTCGTCAAAACAGAAATTACTCGATCCAGTTTTGTCAGATTTTTTAGGAAAGCTGCAGATTTCTAATCTGAGTTACACAATACTCTAATAATCTTCGTCCTCTTCTTCTTCTTCTTTTCTTCTTCTTCTTTTTCATCTTCTTCTTATTTTTCGTCTTCTTCTTCTTCTTTTTCATCTTCTTTTTCTTTTTCGTCTTCTTCTTCTTTTTCATCTTCTTCTTCTTTTTCGTCTTCTTTTCTTCTTCTTCTTCTTCTTCTTCTTCTTCTTCTTCTTCTTCTTCTTCCTCCTCCTCCTCCTCCTCCTCCTCCTCCTCCTCCTCTTCTTCCTCTTCCTCCTCCTCCTCCTCCTCCTCCTCCTCCTCCTCCTCCTCCTCCTCCTCCTCCTCCGCCTCCTCCTCCTCCTCCTGCGTTTCCTTGACTAAAAAGCCTAATCTTTCTTCATATTTCAAATATTTTTCAAGTGAATGCGAAATGAAACTACCAAAAAATATATAATATAATATGTATGTATGTATGTCTGTCTGACTCAACAGCCCATGAAGGGCCTAGGCCTACCAGCTGGTTGCCAGTTTCAAATTCTCTCTACTATACAGCCCGTCCAAGCCAAGAAGACACCCCGGCACGACGGGAAAACGGCCCCAGTCCGGCCAATACCGGCCAAAAATCCATAAATTCTCTATTGTCTCAAACTGAATAGTTGGGCTTTTAAATCATATCATACGCTGTTCAATACCAACAAAAATAGATGAAAAAAACTCAAAAAATCATCCCTGAAATTCAATAAAACCAAAAAATTCCACATGTTGCATTCAAAATGTTTAAATTCTCAAACAGAACTCAAAGTCCCCGAACCAACACCGACCGAGCCGATGCCGCCCCCTTCACCCCGCTAGAATTCCCCCCCGGCCGGACAGACTATACAGCAAGCAAATAATCATCAACCAGGATAGAGGTAACATCTATTCTCGGTAACATAGAATTTTAGGACCCATGCATTTTTCTTCTTCATTTTGATGTAAAGAAACACCTCAAGAAGTTTCACAGTCAGTTTCAAAATCCCACTGTATTTACATTGTATGGTAGAAGACCCCCTGGTAAGATGGGGAAATGACTCCAACTTGGTCAATATCTGTTCGAAAATTATCAATTTGGTTTCAAATTGTAGATCAGAATATTTTCCACGATTGAGATCAGATTGATAATTTTTGAACCAATATTGAGCGAGCTTGAGTCATTTTCCCATCTTGCCAGAGGGTCTTCTTTGCTTGGACTGACTTACTTGGAGTTCATTGCTTCAAGTTAAATTTTGTAAAAACTGTTTCATGTTCTAACATAAAATTTAAATGTTCTTACGATATGTTCACAAGGATATTTTATCATTTTTGATAAAAATGTGATAGTCTGCCCAAGCAAAGAAGACATTCTGGCAAGATGGGAGAATGACTCCAGCAATCGATATTGCTCAAGAGTGATCAATTCATTCAAATCAATTGACAAGAGTGATAAATTTGTGTTTAGTAGCGATTTTGCGATTTTTGATCGCTATTTCTGAGATTTGGGTGAGATTTACACAATCGCCGCCATTTAACTTTTTGTTTAGAATCCGACTCTCTTCAACTTCCATTAATAATAAATACAATTTTATAATTCCTTATCCAGTTATAACCCTTATTGTTGAAAAATGGCGTTTTTTAGCATATTTTTTCAATTATCTCGATAACCGCTAAAGTTACAAACTTGGAACTGGTTTCATTCAATTCCTCAGCTAATTTTACATAGGAATTGATTATTTTAGAACCTCACTAGAGCCTCTAAAAAATTAGAAAAATTAATATGTTTTGAAAAATCTCAATTTTCCGCCATTGTTATCTCGGTAACAAAGCGTTTTTGAGGGTTTGTCCCATGGAACTTTTTTGTCTACTTAGTGTAAGGAATCAGCCTGAGAAGTATTGCACATTCCTCCTGAAACACCCTGTATATTTGGTCTCAAATTATAGATTAAATTGTTTCCTACAATCGAAGACTAAATTAACAATTTTTGAACCAATATTGGCCGAGCTGGAGTCATTTTCCCATCTTGCCAGAATGTCTTCTTTGCTTGGACACACTATAACATGTACAGCTAGATAGTTATTTCAGATATTGAGTGAAAAATAGCAAGAAAGAGAGAATGACAATGGTGTAACATAACGCTAATTTCGCGGTTATATTAAACCGTTAACGGTGACAACAGCTGATATAATACGACTCTTCAGAGTATGATGGAGTATTTAACAACCGTTAAGAAGTGATAAATAATAGGACTAGAGTGGCCGTATCATTTCAACTTTAAATTGAGGTTAACTTTAACGGCGTCTCGAATGCAACGTTAAAAAATGTTTTCACATTACTTAGAAAATTCATTTTATAACTGTTAAATTTGATTGGAGTTTCATGCAATTGAAAGCAGAATTTGTGAGTGACTATCAAGTCCAAGTCTGTCCAAGCAAAGAAGACCCTCTGGCAAGATAAGAAATAGACTCCATCTCGGTCAATATTGGTAAAAAAATTATTGATTTTGTCTCAAACGCAAGAAACATTCAGTCCAAGTAAAGAAGACCCTCTGGCAAGATGAGAAAATGACTCCATCTCGGTGATATTGGTTCAAAAATTATTGATTTCGTCTCAAACGCATGAAACATTCAGTTCAAGCAAAGAAGACCCTCTGGCAAGATGAGAAAATGACTCCAGCTCGATCAATATTGGTTCAAAAATTATCGATTTTGACTCTAACGCAAGAAACATTCAGTCCAAGCAAAGAAGACCCTCTGGCAAGATGAGAAAATGACTCCAGTTCGGTCAATATTGGTACAAAAATTATCGATTTTTTCTCAATAGCAGGAAACATTCTGATCTACAATTTGAGACCAAATCTATAGTTTTTGAAACAATATTGACCGAGCTGGAGTAATTTTCCCATCTAGCCAGAGGGTCTTCTTTGCTTGGACGGAATGTTTCATGCGTTTGAGTCAAAATCAATAATTTTTGAACCAATATTGACCGAGCTGGAGTCATTTTCTCATCTTGCCAGGTGGTCTTCTTTGCTTGGACTGAATGTTTCATGCGTTTGAGTCGAAATCAATAATTTTTGAACCAATATTGACCGAGCTGGAGTAATTTTCCCATCTAGCCAGAAGGTCTTCTTTGCTTGGAAAGACTATACATACCCAAATTCTGGAATTCATAAAGTATTGGGCTATTTCCTATTTTGTTTCCTAAACCTGAATACTGATTTTCTTTTGGAATCAACAAATGAATAATAGTATTAATATGTATAATAGTAAAATGAATAATCAACAAATGAATAGATTAGAGAGTATACTTGGTGAATCAGATTTCAATAATTTTTGTTACAGTCTGGTCGAGCAAAGAAGACATTCTGGCAAGATAAGAAAATTATTCCAACTCAGTCAATTTTACTTCAAAAATTATTAATTTGGTCTCAAATTGTAGAAAAAATTATGTTCAAAATTCATAAGACCAAATTGATTATCTTTAAACCAATATTGACCAAGCTGGAGTCATTTTCCCATCTTTTCAGAATGTCTTCTTTGCTTGAACAGTCTATATCAACCATGTAGTGATACAAATAAACCAACCTATCAAGCTATACCAATTACCCAGTAAGTTTCTCTCTATCATACTCTCTCTCTCTTTCTCACTCACACTTTTTCTCTCTCTCACTCTCTCTCTCACTCTCCCACTCTCTCTCTCTCAATCACTCACTCTCTCTCTCTCTCACTCTCTCTTTCTCTCTCTCTCACTCTCTCTCTTTCTCTCTCACTCTCTCTTTCTCACTCTCTCTCTCTCTCTCTCTCACTCTCTCTAATATCCTATTCATTCACCACCTTTCTCTTTCAACTTTATTTCACTTCACAGTTCTGGTTTGCTAATCTGATATAAAACCTCTGTTGCAATATTCTGTATGCTGCTTTAAATATGTCTCAACAAAATTCACGCTTTTGAAGTGGACAATCAATAAAGCTTTTCTAGGTCACCAACAGTATAACTGTCGATATAACATAATATTACTGTCCGTCTCAACACGTCAACAGCCCATGAAGGGCCTAGCCGCCTAGGCCTACCAGCTGGTTGCCAGTTTCATATTCACTCCACTATATCGCCCGTCCAAACAATGAAAATACCCCGAAAAAACAGGAAAACGGCTCCAACCCGGCCAATGCCGGCCCAGAAGGCATAAATTCTCAATCAGAAGTCACAGTCCCCGAACCAACACTGGCCGAGCCAGCATCACCACCATCACCCTGCCAGAATTCCCTCCCGACCGGACGACCATAAAGCAATCATCAACCAGGATAGAGGTAACATGTGGTAAGCACGTTGATCCTCTCAACCATAAGCCAGTCTCCGCAACCAATTGGCGGCGCACAACACCTCTGTATGGCATAGAACACCTCGCAGAACACCTCAGTTGATCAGTTTGAGTGTAATGCAACTATTAGTATTCCTCCAGAGGCGGGAAACGACTGACTGTCTTTACTAACGACAGCCAATCTCCCAAAGAAGGGACTCATATTATTGAACTTACTTATTTAAAAACACGCCTAAAACACATGTAAAATAATTACAAGTCCCTTAAAACATAAGAAATTGGACAAACACATTAAAATAGGATAGGATAGCGAACTATGTAATGGAATAATTGGTCTTCTTGTTTTGTGTTCAGATTTTACTTTTTTCTATCTAACGTCTCTTTGGATTTCGAAAACATCATCTGAGCAAAGCTAAATGACAACATCAGCTGTTGGAGCGTACAAGGAGCATACGAAACCACCTAACCTTTTTGCGTCATCTTTACAAATGAATACTTTGCAAAAGAATTGCCTAGAATTGAAAAGTCGTTTCCCGTATCTGGAGGAAAAGTAATTGTTGCAAAACACTATAACTGATTAACTGCATGTTATTCAAAGGTGTTCTGCATCTTCACTTGGTTGTGAAGACTGGCTTATGGTTGAGAGGATCGACGTGCTAACCTCACGTTACCTCTATCCTGGTTGATGATTATTCGCCTGCTGTATTTTTTGTCCTGGCTGGGGGGGGGACATTCTGGCGTGGTGGGGGGTGGCTTCGGCTCGGTCGGTGTTGGTTCGGGGGCTGTGGGTTCTTTTGAGAATTTATGGCTTTTGGGCCGGTATTGGCCGGTATGGAGTAGTTTTCCCGTTTTGCCGGAGTGTCTTCTTTGCTTGGATGAACTGTATAGTTTGGTGAATATGAAACTGGCAACCAGCTGGTAGGCCTAGGCCCTTCATAGGGCTGTTGCGCCATTTATAAACAAAAAAAAAACTATGCAAAAGAATTCAGTTAAAATGAAGTTCAAGTTCAAGTTTCCCGCTTGAAATACCTCATTTGTTATAGTATGTTCAAGTAAAGAAGACCCTCTGGTAAGATGGGAAAATAACTCCAGCATTGTCAATATTTGTTCAAGAATTATAATTGTGTTCTTAATAGTAGATCAAATTTTTGAACTAATATTGATCGAGCTGGAGTCATTCTCCCATCTTGCCAGAGGGTCTTCTTTGCTTGGACAAACAATATCATGTTGTGTATATTCTTGAAACATTGTTCACATAAATTGGAATGGAATCCATCATTTTACTGACCACAAAAACGGTCTTGATAACTTCACAACAGTTAAAAAATTCAATTGGGTTTTCGTGCTTTCACACTATGCGAAACGCCCCTCCAATATTTATAACCATCCTTATAAATCATACTTATTAGACTTGTATAGCCAAACCCATAATAAAATTCAATTTTCAATCCTGATAAGCCAGACGAAGAAGAAAAAGATTGAGGAGGAGGAAGAGGTGGAGGAGGATGATGAGAAGGAGGGGAAGAAGAAGAAAGAGAAGGAGTAGAAGGAGAAGGAGAAGAGAAAGAAGAAGAAGAAAAAGAAGATAAGGAAAAAGAAGAAGAAGAAGCAGAAAAAAAAGAAGAAGAAGAAGAAGAAAAAAGAAGAAGACGGAAAAAAGAAGGAAAAGAAAAAGAAGGAAAGAAAAAGAAAGAGAGAAAAGAAGAAGAAAAAGAAAAAGAAAAAGACGAAGAAGAAGAAGTAAGAGAAGAAGAAGAAAAAAGAAGACTATAGAAAGAAGAAGAAGAAGAAGAAGAAGAAGAAGGAGGAGGAGGAGAAGAAAGAGAAAAGGAAAAAGGAAGAAAATGAAGAGAAAAGAAGTAGAAGAAAAAGAAGAAGAAGATGAAGAAGAAGAAGAAGAAAAAGAAGAAGAAGAAGAAGAAAGAAAGAAGAAGAAGAAGAAGAAAAAGAAAAGAAGAAGGAAGAAGAAGAAGAAAAAGAAGAAGAAGAAGAAGAAGAAGAAAAGAAGAAGAAAAGGAGAAAAGAAAGAAGAAGAAGAAAGAAGAAGAAGAAGAAGAAGAAGAAGAAGAAGAAGAAGAAGAAGAAGAAGAAGAAGAAGAAGAAGAAGAAGGAGGAGCAGGAGAAGGAGGAGGAGGATGAGAAGAAAGAAAATAAGGAAAAAAGAAGGAAGAAAATGAAGAATAAAGAAGAAGAAGAAGAAGAAGAAGAAGAGACGCTGATTAAAAGATAGAGGAGAAACTCAAAGTCAAACAAGCCATAAACATAAATAGCAAAAGTGATCATGATAGTGAACGATTAGGGAGAAGAAGGAAGGAAGGAGAAGAAGAGGGAGAAGAAGAAGAGAAGGCGGCAAGACACCGTGTGAGCTTTTAGTTGTCAAGTTTCACCTAAGGAAAGTTTGTCCATATACTAGCTAAATAAGGCCTGCACTTAAATATCTATCAATTCATCTTCTACTTTGACATGCCGACATTATTCGATACAAGATATAGTCTGTCCAAGCAAAGAAGACCCTCTGGCAAGATGGGAAAATGACTCCAGCTCACTCAATATTGGTTCAAAAATTATCAATTTGATCTCAAATTGTAGAAAACAATCTCATCTACAATTTGAGACAAAATTTGTGATTTTTGAACCAATATTGAACGAGCTCGAGTCATTTTCCCATCTTGCCAGAGTGTCATCTTTGCTTGGACAGACTATAGGTGACCACATGGTCTCAGAATCTTAACTGGGGCCACCACTAGGGCAAATTCCCAGCACTGCTACAATCTGTTCAAGCAGAGACGACATTCAAGATGAGAAAACGACTCCAGCTCGGTCAATATTGGTTCAAAAATTATTGATTTGGTCCCGAATCGTAGATCAGAATGTTTCCTACGATTAAGACCAAATTTGTTATTTTTGAACCAATATTGAACGACCTGGTGTTATTTCCCCATCTTGCCAGAATGTCTTCTTTGCTTGGAAAGACTATAACCAAACACGCGTGACTGCCCCTGGGCATGGAGGTGGCCCTCCATTGATCAGTGCCGCCTAGAGACGTAGGAGAGAAAAAGGAGAAGGAGAGGAAGATAAAGAAGTAGTAAGAGTAGAAGAAGAAAAAAAAGAAGAAAAAGAAGAAGAAGAAAATGAATAAGGAAAAGAAGAACAAGTAGTAGTAGTAGAAGTAGAAGATGATGAGGAAGTAGAAGATGATGAGGAAGAAGAAGAAAAAGAAGAAGAAGAAGAAGAAGAAGAAGAAGACGAAGAGGAATAAGACAAAGAAGTAAGATAAGAAAGGGGAGAAGAAGAAGAAGAAAGAAGATGAGGAATAAAGAAGAAGAAGGAGAAAAATAAGAAAGAAGAAGAAGAAGAGGATGAAGATGAAGAAAAAGAATAAGAAGGAGAAAAAGAAGAAAAAAAGAAAAAGAAGGAAGGAAGAAGAAGAGAGAATTTTGAACAGATCTCATGGAAATCCAGCATGTGATTTCATTGTTACACAGACCCTAAGGCTGATCTAAATAAATAAGTCACTGGGTTATTTCTTTCAAGTTAAGTCACGTCCACTCAATCGCAACATGAAAGGGTGGCCAAAGAACCGAACTATGAGAACTCTTCGATCTATTAAGAACTACTTAGCTGGTATAGTATGTCCAAGCAAAGAAGATCCTCTGTCAAGCTGGGAGGATGACTTCAGCTCGGTCAATATCGATTCATAAATTATAAATTTGATATTAAATTATAGATTAGAATGTTTCCTACAATTTGAGAATTTTGAAATCAATATTGACCGAGCTTCAGTCATTCTCCCATCTTGCTAGAGGGTCTTCTTTGCTTGGACAGACTATAACTTTTTGATGTGGCCATACATTGTCACATTCCATAGCATCATGTCTTCTGTGTAATGCAAAGAATAATAATTAAAGTTGATACAAAGGTGCTAGTTGGTTTTGTCTGTCTCTTGTCTGTAAAGCTGAGGCCGCACTGCCGGTGGGTAGAGCCTGGAGGGTGGAGGGTAGTTGGTAAATCTATAGAACATACACACCATCCACAGTAATACATCGTATGAATAGAATGTGTTCAGCCGCCATCTTGAAATTCTTAAATATGG
Source organism: Sogatella furcifera (assembly GCA_017141385.1). NCBI lineage: Eukaryota > Metazoa > Arthropoda > Insecta > Hemiptera > Delphacidae > Sogatella > Sogatella furcifera. The sequence continues at coordinate 5,080,595 of CM029559.1, read as the reverse complement.
ACAACATAACCTCAAAAAACCGAATGACGTCATACCATTCATACAATGTATTACTGTGGATGGTGTGTATGTTCTATAGATTTACCAACTACCCTCCACCCTCCAGGCTCTACCCACCGGCAGTACGGCCTCAGCCCAAAAGATACAGTGGTATATACTGTCTCCAAAAGATATTGGTATTGTCTCTTTTGACTCCAAAAATATCATCTAGGTAAACGCTAATTATTGACAGCTGTCGATATCAGCTGTTAAGGGGGTTCATGGACGAGACGTGTAGCAAGCCGCTTCTTACTGGCGGCCAGCTACACGTATCGTTTAAACACCAACAAGCCAGGTTATAGGACAGTAGCAAGCCTCAGGTAAGTAACAAGCCCCGGGACAGCTATATTCTGAACGTGTTCTGAATGTTGAAAGTGACTTGTGAACTTACCAGCTTGTGGGAGGTCACTTGACAGTTTACAGCGCTCCTAGTGACAAATTTGAAACCTTTTTACTACGGCGCTCCTAGAGAAAAGTTTTGAAACCAATTTACTAAAGCCATTGACCATCTACTCTACTACTCTAAGTACTCTAATTGATTGAGATTTCTCTAGAAAATAAATAGATGACTGCAACAGCTGTTGCGACAAGCTGACATTTAAAAGTGACTTCTTAATAATCCGTCTAAACACCCGTCTATATCTATAAAAGCAAAATGGCACTGACTGACTGATTCATTCATCACCAGAACTAAAAATCCACTGAACCGAATGCGTTCAAATTTGGCAGGCATGTTCAGTTGGACGTTTAGACGCGCTAAGAACGGATTTTAGGAACTTTTCAAGGATACACCAAATATTCAAGCTTTTCTATAGTTTTTCAGCGTTTTCTCAATTTTTTCGAGAACCAATCGGTAGAAAATGTTAATATTTGGTGAGCAGGTTCAGATAAGGTCTAGAAATGTTGTGTTGAAATATATTTACAATCCGTTCAAGATCACGCCAGTAATCAGGTTTTCAAAATTGTAGATTTGTTGCGGGTTGCATATCTCTTGCCTTGATATGACCAATCCTAACTGTAAATTCAATGGTTCAGCGAGATTATAGATGAACTAATTTGGAAGATATTGAATCAAGTTTCGAACTATGTTCGATATTCTTCCCAAGGTTACGCTTAATATTAGCGTTTTACTATTTTTTGGAATTTTCGGAGTTTTTATTAGATTTTTCTGGAACAAATTGGCAGAAAATGTTGAAATTAGGTAAACAGCTCCAGATTAGGTGTAGAATGCTGTGCTCAATAAATTTCGAATCCCTTCTGAACGGAATTTGCAGGCGAGCGGAGCGAGCCTGTTTGACTCACACTGCCTATACTGTCTGGGGTCCAGGGGGCGGAGAAGGCGAGCGAAGCGAGCCTGCCGGCTAGTAATGGTTATAAATGGAGAGGCAAGATATCACCACTGACTCATTGAAAATCAAGAATTTAATAGATTTTTCTAGATTTTTAATAAATTTGTGGTTTGACAATATCTTGTAATTTCTTTTGGAATGGAACTACCAGAATATCACCTTAGTGGTATTCAGGCTATGAGTGGGGCAGCAATGGAAATTGAAAACCAAGACCGTTTCAAGGTTATCTGGGAAAGCTTAGCTAAAAGCCGGTGACTGAATTTTCCGCTTTTCTTTAGTGACGTGAAAAATGAACTGTGATTCAGTAGAACTACCAATTTGGAATCTGCCAAGGAGAAAAAAGAAGAAGAAGGATTAGCAAGAAGAATGACACTGGAACTTACAGTGGGATGGTTAATGGAGTATCATTTATCAGGATTGAAATTCTCAGCTTAAAAGGGTTTAGGTTTGAAGTTATATAATCAATATCTTGTCAAAAACTTGGACTACAGTATTTTGTCTGCTGCTTGTGCGCTCCAACAGCTGATATTGTCAAAATAGAGTAGTTGTCAAATTGTACATCAGAATGTTTCCTACGATTTGTGTTCAAATGACTCCAGCTCGGTCAATATTGGTCAATATAGGGGGTCTTAGTACAAGTCACTTGTACAGTCGCTTTTTACTTATCAGCTTCTACCTACCTTGGAGGCGCTTGTGGGCGTTTAGACGAATTATTAAGAAGTCACTTTTAAATGTCAGCTTGTCGCAACAGCTGTTGCAGTCATCTATTCATTTTCTAGAGAAATCTCAAACAATTAGAGTACTTAGAGTAGTAGAGTAGATAGTCAATGGCTTTAGTAAATTGGTTTCAAAACATTTCTCTAGGAGCGCTGTAGTAAAAAGTTTGATTTAAATCACAAAGATTACAAGAATATAAGAGAAAAGTACAAGATTTGGTGTGATATTGGAAAAGCTGTCCATGTTCCAGGTAAGTTTCAGTTTACTTTAATAGGCTAATTGAGCTTTTGAGCAGTTATTAGGCACCTTACTAGTAGGTTATATCATAACTCAGGATATTATTATTGTATTACAGCATCATTATTATAGTTAATTTCAGTATCTCTTCTACCCTACTATCGAAACATTAGGTTGGTTAGGTTAAATACTCAAATACTCCCGCGCTCTAAGTTACGATTATTTCGCTTCAGTGTGCGTGCCCCAGCGTTACGAATATTTTGCACCGAAACCTTCGTCTCGAAATCGCAGTCCAAATTCTTGGGAACCACCGCAACGAATTCGCGACGCATTGGTCTGCGCAAGGCTTAATTCGAAATCTGAAGCTCCTAATATTGGTGTTAAGATCCTAAAATTAGAGAAGATTCCCCCCCGGGTATAGAATTATTGACAAATCAAATATGAAGACCCTACAGCCAGTACCTAGTACCTACTAGTACTGAAGGGTTGAGACCCTCTTTCCAAGGCATAACTTCATGTTTTAGCTGTCTTTTATCAAGCTGGAAAATCAATATTGGGATACATGATTTCAGCACAGTTATAGTCTGTCCAAGCAAAGAAGACCCTCTAGCAAGATAAGAAAATGACTCCAGCTCGGTCAATATTGGTTCAAATATGATAAATGTGGTCACAAAATTGATGTAATCTACGATCTGTGTTCAAATGAATTGTCTCGAATTGTAGAAAACATTCTGGTCTACAACTTGAGACCAAATTTTCATTTTTGAACCTATATTGACCGACCTGGAGTCATTTTCTCAACTTGCCAGTGGGACTTCTTTGCTTGGACAGACTATACGACAAATAATGTATTTGTAACACAAAATTTCTAGACCTCATTTGCACCTGCCCACCAAATATCAACATTTTCTACCGATTGGTTCTCGAAAAAATGAGGAAAATGCCGAAAAACTCTAGAAAAACTAAAATATTTGGCGTATCGTTGAAAAGTTTTAAAAATCCTTTCTTAGCGCGCGTCTAAACGTCCAACTGAACATGCCTGCCAAATTTGAAAAACTATAGACCTATCTTATAATACAATATAATATGTATGCTGTTTTTAGTTCTCGTGATGAATGAATCAGTCAGTAAGTGCCATTTCGCTTATATAGATATAGATATAGAACCATGATATTCAAATGATAGCTAGACGATAAATGTAAAGAATTGTATAGTCTGTCAAGCAAAGAAGACCCTTTGGCAAGATGGGAGAATGACTCAAGCTCATTCAATATTGGTTCAAAAATTATCAATTTGGTTTCAAATTGTAGGAAACAATATGATCCACTATTGAGACCAAATTTATTATTCTTGTACAAATATCGACCAAGCTGGAGTCATTTTCTCATTTTCCAGAGAGTCTTCTTTGCTTGGACAGACTATACATGACTTATTCTACATACGTTAAATACATGAAATCACGATTTCATTCAAATAATACCTGACTGTATAAATGTCATTCAGAGACAATAGGACTACATATAATAATGATAATTATAGTCTGTCCAAGCAAAGAAGACATTCTGGCAAGATGGGAAAATGACTCCAGCTCTGTCCATATCGTTTCAAAAATGATAAATTTGGTCTCAAATTGTATATTAGAATGTTTCCTACCAAACTTCTAATTTTTGAACCTATATTGACCGAACTGGAATAATTTTCCCATCTTGCCAGAATGTCTTCTTTGCTTGGACAGACTATACCTAAATATAATTAGCTGGTAGTAGAATTTTCTCAAGTGAAATACAATGTCACACCAGAGAAAGAGACAATAAGACAATCCGTTATGTTTATTGCATATTAAAAGATTCCCAAGCTTCTTCGGCATGCAATATGCATTTAAATAATATGTTACAATGAAGGAGAAATTTTACATGACTATTATTATTTTCACTCAGTAACTCATAATAACTTCATTTCTGTTCATTGTTACTTGATTTCAACATTCTTTGTTCAAGGAAAGTTTCTTTTTACTGTAAACTGTGGAATTTACAAATTTAAATAAATAAATTTAAACAAATGAATTTGTCAAATTATCAAGTTTAGAAGAGAAAATTATTATCTACAGTCCATTCACGATGGCTAGAGACGAGATAAACAAAAGCTCTGCATGTGTGTGTGTTCCACTGGAGTGGCTTTGTTTTAGCCACGACATAAACAAGTCACAGCAATGCCGAAATCCCGAATTTTGTTGTAGAGAATTCAGAATAAGTAATCTTTTTTACAGGTACACATTGGGAAATTGCTTTTTTAGGTTGTCTCTCGACTGCATGAACCTAAAATCAACAAACAATTATAGTAACTCAGTTTTGCTGTGAATTGTTTATGTCGTGGCTAAAACATGAGGTCGATTATCTTTCAAGTCGAAACTGAAAAGTTCTCACGATTATTTAAATTCAGATTTTCAGTAGATACACAGATGAATTCACAACTTAGTGTGCAGAGTTTTTCAATCTTATTTAATGACGAAAATTAAATAAGTATTGTATTATTTGTATAATGTATTTCACCTCTGTACTGACGTTATAACATTGTTCAATGTTTTCAACAATAAGATTTTGATTTGAACTTTAGTTCAGCTGACACACAAAGAGTTAGGCGGTTTCGTCTGCTTCTTGTGCGCTCCAACAGCTGATGTTGTCAATTAGAGTTGTCATTTAGCTATGCCTAGATGATGTTTTTGATATCAAAAGAGACAATAGATGCTTTACATCAGCTGTTAGTAGGTTACATCACGTACAAGAGACAGACGAAACCTTCTAACTTTTCAAATCGTCAGCTCTGTGAGGTCAGTCTGAAGCGGTCTGCTCTCACCACAGAAAAAGTGCACTATAGTCTGTTCAAGCAAAGAAGACCCTCTGGCAAGATGAGAAAATGACTCCAGCTCGGTCAATACTCTTTCGAAAAATATCTTTTTGGTGCCAGCAATAAAAAAAATTAACTTAGACTATACTATAGTTGAATTTATTTAACTTCTTACTTTGACTGGAGGGGAGTCCTCTCTTCAATGGGAGAGAGAGAGTCTGCTCAGCCAATAGTAACAAGAAATGAGCAAATGATGCACGCGCTGCTGTCAACTTTCCACTCCCATACGCACAGGTGCATTTTTACAAATTCTCCAAGCAAGGAGGAACTACTAGATTAGCTTGTCTGTGTCTAGTGCGTGGATTGAGGCATTCGAGTAAACTGTCTTATCAATGAGGCAACGGCAACACTGCGCCAGCTCAATCCCCACATGTTGCTTCTCCCCAGATCCCCACGAGTAAGAAGTATTTTCAAAACGATTATAGTACATTATATTTCTTCTTCTTCTTCTTCTTCTCCTTCGTGTTTTCCTGTTACTTTTACACCTACCTCTTTTCCGTTAATGTCATAATTAATTGATAAAAGTGAACTCACTTTCTGACAACTTTTTGCAATGCTTTCTCCAGCATGCATCAATCAGTTGCTTGGAAATGAATTTATTTTCAATCTTGTTCTACAGCCAATTATCGCCTTTCCTAGAGTAATCCTCCCATAATCTCTCACTAGACTACAACTCACATTGAAGTTTCTTCTTCTTGTTCCTTCTTTCATTCTCCTCTTCTTATACCTCTTCAAATTCTTAAGCCAGCTCCATACATGCGCTATTCGGGAAACACCGAACACCTAGTCGCCGAATCACGACTAGTGTGGAGCGGAGTGTTCGCTATTTGGGAAATAGCGAACACGAATGTTTGTGTGTTCCGTCCATTTTCGGTCTTTTGGACACATCAAAGTGGACGAATGTTCGGCAAATAGCGAACTTTTTGCCCATCCACACATTCGCCTTCATGTTCGGCTAATTTTGTTGTTTGTTGTTGCATGTAGATTGAGGTTAAGTCAATTGAGGAAAAGTTTCTTACGTGTTAATTTAATACATAATTTTTTTAGACGGAATAAATATTAAATTGAAGTCTGTGGATGATTTTTAAGTGATATAATCAATTTTGATACTATGAAATTGAATTAAATTCAATTCAAATATTATATTGAAAACTAGTGAATGTCCAGTCCGTTTCAGGTTACTGAATTATAATCTTGATTCTTTAAATGTTTTAAAATTTCCTACAAACATTAATATTCAATCATTGCCAAGATTAAAGTTGAAATTAGTACCGTAGTGTTAGATTTTTGAAAGTTGAAATTTTCGACAGTATTTTGACATTATTGACCTTGAAAATGTCACCTATTCGGTTGACGATTCGCCATTCCCAGTACGAATACGTGCTCGGAAAACCACGCATGTGTGGAGACGTGTGTTCGTTAGTTGGGAAATAGCAAGCAAAACTGTTCGCCAAACACCAAATGTTCGGTATTTCCCAAATACCGCATGTATGGAGGCGCCTTTACTCTTCTTCATTTCAATTTGCATTCCTCTACAAATTCGACTCTATTTTACTGTTATTTGTCTCCTAATTCTTCTTCTTCTTCTTCATAATCTTTTTCTTTTTCTTCTTCTTCTTCTTCTTCTTCTTCTTCTTCTTCTTTTTTCTTCCTTCTTGGTCCTCTGCCTCGTCTATCCTCTTACTACCTCACCCTAACATTTCAACTATTTTTTCCTCTTCCTTCTGAAATTTCTCAATAACAATTCTTACAATAATCTAGTTGTCCCTGTCTCTATTTCTTTCTCTTCTTCTTCTTCTTCTTCTTCTTCTTCTTCTTCCTCTTCTTCTCACCTGTCATTCACAACAAAAAATAAAAGAGAACTCTCACCATTAAATTAGAAAAAAGTTGAAAGGTTACCATGTGAGAGTGCCTGTCACATGTCAACTAGACGGGACAACACACCATAAAATCTTTGAATCATGAAAGTTTTCATTCTCTTTCTTCTTATTGGTATCCTACTTTTCTCCTGCTGTTTCCCTTTTTCTTTTTCTGCTTCTTCTCCTTCTTACCCTCCTTCTCTTCCTGCTGCTTCACCAATGCTTCTTTATCTTCTTGGTCTTCTCTTCCTGCTGATTCGTTTTGCTCTTGCTTTTTCTTCTTCATCTTCCACTCAGTTTTCTCCTTCTCCTCCTCCTCAACCTGCTGTTTTACTTCTTCTTCTTCTTCTTCTTCTTCTTCTTCTTCTTCTTCTTCTTCTTCTTCTTCTTCTCCCCTACTCACGCTATTTCTTTTTCTACTGTTCCTTCGTCTTCTACATCTTCTTCTTCGTATTTTTTCTCCCCCTTCTTTCCCTACTTTTACTTGTAGGTACTTCATATCTAGTTCTTCTTCTCCTTTTATTGCTACCACCAGCATTTCACATTTTCTTCTTCTTCTTCTTCTTCTTCTACTCCTCCTCCTTCTACTCCTACTCCTATGTCTCCTCCTCCAGTTCCTCTGGAGGATCTTGTATTTTCTCCTGTAATTGGCTCAATATATATATTTTTTCAAGTAAGTAGAAGAACTATCAATGGCTAATCAAAGGCAGCCGCTACTATCATTCAATGTAGTACATTTTTTCTAATACATCGTTAAATTTTATTGCTATAGTCCGGCCAAGCAAAGAAGAGCCTCTGGCAAGATGGGAAAATCACTCCAGCTCGGTCAATATTGGTTCAAAAATTATTGATTTGGTCTCAATTGCAGGAAACATTCTGATCTTCAATTTTAAACCAAATCAATAATTTTTGACAATCAATCAGAAGAAATTTCAACTGATTTTCTCCTCTGGCAAAGATTGAAAAAAGAACTCAAGTTCGATCATCTACTATTGATCTTGAACCAATATTGTAATTATCAATTTGATCTCGGAAATTCTAGGAAACATTCTGGGCCCTGGTTACAAGAACATTTTACAAAGGACATTTTTACTCATAACGCTGAAAATATTGGCGTTTTTTCCATAGAATGTCTTCGTTTCAATAACCCAAAGCCAATACTATAAAACTAAACTGAACAATACTTGAACCTTGAAAAACCTAGAACTTTACGAAGTAAATAGAATAACAATTCAGTCCAATGCTGAAAATTTACCAGATTCATTATTTTATTTATTACACTAAATTGATTTCATTTATTCAAAGGTACAATCACATTTAATAATAAATTGAATTACATTATTTTTATAGTGAAATCATTATACATTTTTGTAGAGAAAATATTATAACATACAGACAATACCTTTTCCAAGTAGAACAAAGATTATTTTCTTGTAATCTAAAATCCTCACCTGAAATTGAGTTAGAATAGCGATATCTGTATTATAATTCAATATGAACCAATTTAGCGCCATAATAATATAAATAGATTGTTTACCTTTCATCATTATAAAACCACTGTAACATTCTATTTCAAACTTTTCTTAAATTAAATACATGGAAACCAAGTCACAATTGTAAAGAAAGTTGTGGGATTATGGTAACATCTATTCCGCTCGAACCATCGCGGACGAATTGGATTTAAATGTTAGGGTCTGCCTAGTGAGTCCTTTTCAATGGGAGAAAGCTGATTCTTCAGCCAATAGAGCTAACATTGTAAATCGAGAGTTTTATTGGTGAATGCTACAATCCCAATCACTTGTCAACTTTCACTCCCATACGCAAAAACAAGCTGCATAAATCTTTACAAATGGGGCTCCCCGATCTATAGTTTGAGATAAAGATTAGCTTGTTTGAACAAATGGATTGACCGAGCTGGAGTATTCCAGTAAACTGTTGTATCAATGAGGCAACGGCAACTGCTATTAAGATCACATTTATAAATCCCCACATGTTGCATCTAGCTGGAGTAATTTTACCAGAGTCGGAAGTATTTTCAAAACGGACTATACCCGGTGATATGAATTTAACTTATTTGATTTATTAACAAGATGTCCAAATACATGATACAGGAAAGAAGCTCATAAGTAGTGAGAAAATCCAAAAACGTCCTTCTTCCCAATTTTGGTTAAAATATTAAAAAAAGTATTTTGAAGGTCCAGTTTGAAACTAAATTGTTAAAATATACATGAATAACGTTCTAATTGAAATATATTATTCAGTTACAATAAAGAAACCTTGTGTTCTTTAAGCTGTCCAAGCAAAGAAGACATTCTGGCAAGATGGGAGAATGACTCCAGCTCGCTCAATACTTGGTTCAAAAATATTAAATTTTGGTCTCAAATTGTAGATCAGAATTCTGATCTACAATTTGAAATTAAATTTATAATTTTTGAACCAATATTGGCCGAGCTGGAGTCATTTTCCCATCTTGCCAGAGGGTCTTCTTTGCTTGAACTAGAATTTCTGATGCTAGAACCAGTTTTTACAAAATTTGGTCAAAACGCTCTACAACAATTCTTTCTCCAACCGAAAGAACACAAAGAATACTACAAACTAAACTAGAACAAGAACCGAGAAACATCACAGTAACCGCGACTAAGCCGTTAATTTCCACGCGTAATTACGCTCGGATTACATGCACGTAGAGTTGTTACAAAATGGCGGATTTATATCACGCCATAGCACAATGATGTACATTATGGTCAGATCTAGGAGGTATCAGACAGGTATACCTTTGTCCAAGGCTAAAGAAGACATTTTCTTGTAAGATCCTCACCTGAAATTGATTCCAGCTCGTTCAATATTTGTTCAAAAATAATAAATAATAATTTGGTCTCAATTGTAAAAACCCTAACTGATCTAAAAACTTGAGGGCGAATTCATGACCTGAACAAATAAATTGGTCGAGCCCTTTTTGAAAAGTTGTCATTTAAATTTCCATCTTGCCAGAAGCCCATTTTCAATGTGGATAAAAAATAGTAATTGTCCATAGATAAAAAATAGAAGACCCTCTGGCAGGATGAGAATGACTCCAGCTCAATCAATATCTGTTCAAAAAGAGGTGTTTGATTTTATTTATTTGGTCTCAAATTATAGGAAGCAATCTGATTCTAAAGTTGAGATCGAATTCATGAATTTTTTGAACAAATATTGACCTGAGCTGGATACATCTTCAATGGGAGAGAGAGTGTCTGCTCAGCCAATAGTAACAGACGAAATGAGCAATTATGCTATCACGCGATGGAATCTTGCTAAAACTTCATCACATGCATTTTTACAAATGGTACAATTTATGGAGGAATTTAGTTTCTCTTGGGTCTGTTTTCTCCGTTAAGTTTTGTAAACTGTCGTATCAATCAGGCATTAACAGTGCGCCTAGCTGAAGAGTATTCCCCAGATCCCTCAGAAACTGAAGTATTTTCAAAACGACTATAGTAATATGGAATAAATATTTTGAGTATCTACCTAAGATTAAAGGAAGTTATGCGGCAAAACACAGACAATGTGATTGCTCCAAAACAGTGCCCTTCTTCCGTACCACAATAAAATATTAGAATCAATAAAGTATTTAGCTCTTGATCCATCAAGATAAAGCAAGATAAAATCAAGATTTAGGAATGTTCTAATTGAGATTTTTAATTCATTTGAAAAAATAGATACCTTTTCAGAGTTCTCATGTCAATATAAGAAACTTGTTTATCACTTTTGGATCACTTCTTTTAGTGAGAAACCTTCGGCTGGTTCAGAATAAATTTTTTACAAATTATAGATCAGAATTTTTTAACTATATTTGAAAGAAAATTGTGATGAAAATACCAAGGGGCCATTGGTTAATAAAGGGCCTGTTCTTTCTTACCAATGTACGTTTTGCCAAAATTTTGGTAGGCTTTTACAACAATTGAAAATATTTATTAGCACATTGTATAATAAATAAATATTGTTTCTATACAGGTAAGCCGTTAATTGTAATTAATTGATTGAATTAAATGATTACAGAGTGTTCCAAAACTCACCAATATTCCAGGACAAACCAACAATAACAATCTTAACAAAACTGCATTTTTGGTCTGATTTATCCATTAAATCCTGGTTTGTGAGGTTTGGGTACGTTTTAGACGAAGATTACCAAACATCATTTCTTCAAAACTTAATTTTCTACAATATTACATTATTCAAAATACCTGTCAACAATAAAGTATCCTATTTCTATTCCTTTGATGTTGAAAAATGGATTTACGTTTAGCGTCAGCTGTAAAAACATGTGACATCCAATTTAAATAAAAAAATCTGAAAAGGTCAACTGGTACATCTTTTACTCAATCAGATCACTCCTACAATTTGAGACCAAAATTCATGATCCTCTTGAGCAAATCCTCCTCCTCCTTCTTTTTCTCCATCTTGCCACTTCTTTCTTTCTCTTTCTCCAATCAATCACGCGGAACAACGCTTTCATCTCCTACATATCAACTTTTTGTCCAACTTTCATTGCATATGTTAACTGAAACCTATGCCTAAACCTAAATCTAACCATAGCAATAAATCTGGTGATGCCTAAAATGACTCGGTTCGCCTCAATATTGATTCAAAAATCATTCACTGTGAGCTCATAGATTGTAGATCAGAATGTTTCCTACAATTTGAGACCAAATTTATAACATTTGAACCAATGGCTATTGACCACGCAGCTCTAGCAGTCGAATTTTCCCACGCAGCTCGTGCCAGACGGCTTTGCTTTGTTGTCACTACCACCTACCGGTCTTGTTTGTGCAACAATTAAAATCATACAGAGACGGGAAACGACAATTACCGCAAATAATTTGAAGCAAAATAAAAGCCTAGTGGATTGAAACAGAAAGTACCAACCTATAACAGTATATCCTATACAGTAATCTAGAATCAATAATATGTCATCTAGTACATGAATATGTCCAACTGTATATATGCTTGTGTAACTGAACCGAAACTGCCAACTATAGTTCAAGCAAAGAATACATTCTGGCAAGATGGGAAAATGACTTCAGCTTTCGCCCAATATTGGTTCAAAAATTATACATTTGGTTTCAAATTGTAGATAGAGTGTTTCCTACAATTAAACAGAGCAAATTTATAACATTTTTTGAACCAATATTGACCTCTTTGTAGTCATTTTTCCCATCTTGACCAGAATGTCTTCCTTGCCTTGTTAAGCCTACTACTATACCAATATATACCACAATGTATCTACCGTAATACATATCATGCATGTTTTGAAGCAAAAAGTTGATATATAACAATTAAACCAGCGAAATAATACCTATATATCATAAGACTTACTCAGATATGTTAGTGGAATACTACTGTATAATATAGCAATTAACCATGTATAGGCTTAAAATTGAAATTATAGTCTGGTTAAGCAAAGGCGACTTTATTCTGGCAAGATGGGAAAATGACTCCAGCTCGGTCAATGTTGGTTCAAAAATTATAAATTTAATCTCAATTTTTTAGAGCCTATAGTGAGGTTCTAAATAATCAATTCTGAGAGGAAATTTATAATTTGTGAACCAATATTGTAGATTGAGATTGAGATCAATTTTCCCCATAAGCCAGAACGCCATTCTTTGCAACAATGGAAGAGATTATACCATTCAATCTACGAATCATAATACCTTTTTATTAATGGTAATAGTTGAAAGAGAGCCTGGAACTACAGATAAAGATTGTGTAAATTTTACCAATCTCAGTCTAAATTCACAGACGTACATATTGACAGAAGATTGAGGCAATTAAGAGAAGAAATCTCTTGTTTTGATTCAGTTATTCTTGTTATTATTTTTCTTCTTCTTCTCCTTCTTCTTCTTCTTCTTCTTCTTCTCCTTTTTCTTATTCTCTATCAGCTGTTTCTTCTTGTTATCTTCTTATTTCTCCATCATTTCCGTATTATCATCTAGGTTCAAAAATTATTGATGAATCATCTTCACTCTTTCTTCTTCTTCCTCTTCTTCTTCTTTCTCCTCTTCTTTTTCTTATTCTCAGTTAATTCTTAAATTATTCATAATTCATCATCTCTGTACACTGTAATAATATGTTATCCTAGGAGAAACTAATGGAAGAATTAATGTTTAGTAAGATCATCTTCAATAATAATTATATTCTTTGTACTTGATATTCTTCATCTTTCTTTTTCTTCCTGCTTCTTCTTCTTGTAATAACTTTATGAATTCTAAATTGACTAATCATAGTTTCGTGGTAATATTTGTGAGTGTGATAAATGAGTTCATTGTGGAAATGCTTATTGGCCTACTATTCCATTTTCAATTCACATTTTTCTGTATTTATTTACTCATGAATAAATTATTCATAATTATTGACTTACACAGAAAAAATAAGAACTAAGCGAAACCAATGCAGAAAGATTTGTTTACTAACTAATTTAGCTTTAAAATTTCAAGTAAAAATTTGTTTATTTCCAAAAGATAATTTTATAGTATTTTGTTGCTATTTTGAATTTTATACTAACTTCATGAATTCTGAAAAAGATTAATCAGTAGAAGAAAAGTAAGAACTTTGTGAGTATGGTAAGAAGTAGAAGTTACATTGAAGAAATAAAGAAGTAGAATTTTTAGAAGTAGTAGAATCTGAAGAAGAAGAAGAAGACGTTTTGAAGAATATTGTCCGTGTTTCATATTCTGTTAAATGAATACGATGAAACAATAGCAGAAAAGTAGTAGAAGAACAAGAATTTACAACATTAAAATACAGAAATAAACAAGAACTACACAAAAAGATACAAGTAGGGAAGTAGAAGGCTAGAAGGAGATTACAAAGGAAAAGAAGAAGAAGAAGAAAAGAAGAATGGAGAATAAAAAGAAGAAAAGAAGAAGAACAACAAGTAAACGAAAATCGTGATACCAACATTGTGCTAGCTCTACCTCCAAGCAGCTTAATGCAATAAATTGTCTAATCTCCCAAAGGTGTTACAGAGCTTGTTACAGTCTGTCCCAAGCAAAGAAAACACTCTTGCAAGATGGGAAAATTACTCCAGCTCAGTCAATATTGTTTTAAAAATTATTGATTTAGTCTCAAACTGTAGACCAGAATGTTTTCTACAATTTGAGACCAAATTTATGATTGTTGAACGAATATTGACCGAGCTGGAGTAGTTTTCCCATCTTGCCAGAATGTCTTCTCTGCTTGGACAGAGTATGCTTAATGTTAGCAACTGCATTTCTCGAGTTAAAAATCCTTGCCACGACCTTGGCTCTACTTATTTGGCGCGCTGATTAATTCTTCCGTGATCTTTTTTCTTATTCATGTTTACATCTTGCTGCCAAAAACATGTTTCTACTTTTATGGAAGACATTACTGCAATTGTTTGGGAGCTTGTCTACTTCCTGATATTTTTAATATGACTATTTTCATTTATTTATTAAACAATTGGTTGTCAGTGAAGTCAGTGACTCAGTCAACATATCAAAACTTCTAAAATCGAACCTTCAATTTAAACCATAGAACGACAATAATCGAATTCCGTTGAAACTACGTTCAGTTCGACTTGCATTTAAATAGTTATTTGTGCATCTAGGGACTAATGTTCAACTTTTTCTCCCTGAGGCTGAGGCCGCACTGCCGGTGGGTAGAGCCTGGAGGGTGGAGGGTAGTTGGTAAATCCATAGAACATACACACCATCCACAGTAATACATCGTATGAATGGTATGACGTCATTCTGTTTTTGAGGTTATGTTGTCCATATTTAAGAATTTCAAGATGGCGGCTGAACACATACCATTCATACGATGTATTACTGTGGATGGTGTGTATGTTCTATAGATTTACCAACTACCCTCCACCCTCCAGGCTCTACCCACCGGCAGTGCGGCCTCAGCCAAATGGTCGGTTGTTCGTAACTTCGTTAACTTTTAACGCCGTGATTAGCCTGGATAACGACATCTTGTAGCAATGGCAAACTATCTCAACTCAAATAGAGAATAGAAACATATAAATTATTAAAAAGCCTTGAGTTTCAATAGTTTCATTTACAAAACTTGATGACACATCATTTACATTTAATTTTATTGCCTAAAAATATTACTAACCTTTAAATTCATGAATCAAGTTAAGATTTATTATCATTGAGAAAATAATATAAATGAGGTTATGGAAATTTTAAATGGCGGTTTCTTCAAATTCAACAGGTCAGCAGCTGTTTAATTAGAAATAAATACTAATTTCACAGAACTCAACTAATCGGAACAGAATTGAAGGCGTTAAAAATTTTAACATAACCATCAGCTGATGATTAAATTTTCAATATCTGAAAACAATAGCAGCTGAAGGTTTACGATTTTTGTGATACTACCAACCTGACAACAATTAAGTTGTATCAGCATGCAATTTCCAGATCATGTTTTGGTTTAATAAATAAATAATTTATACAATAATGAGATAATTATTGATTCTAATATCAATTTTGAATAAGTACATTCAAATATTTAGCTACTACTATCACATTTCAATACTTTATTCATTTGAACGTTTTTCCACTTTGACACGGTGAAATAACGGCGATTAAACAAACAAGTTTTAAGAAAGGGTATTTGTTTTTTCATTTTATCTATCAATTATTTTTTTAAATAGCGTTAAGTTTAAAGTTTAATTCTCTCAAAAGCTTTATTCATTGAATAGTGAAGACTATTAGATGAATGTAATATGATAAACATGTATCAGTCCAACTTAGTAAGATCCTAGAAGGTAGAAGTAGACAGGAAAGAAGGATAAGAGTAGGAAAAATAGAAGAGGAAAGAGAAAAAGAAGAGATAGAAGAAAAAGAAGAAGAGAAGAAGAAGAAGAAAGGAGAAGAAGAGACAAGAGAATATAACAACAAAAGAACAGGAACACACACGCAGTCTATAACCTCAAAAATGTCCCCGTTCTGAGAAGCGGTCACACAAGGCAACAAAAGGAAGAAAAAGAAGAAGTAGGAGAAGAAGAAGGAGGAGAAGAAGAAGAAGAAGAAGAAGAAGAAGAAGAAGAAGAAGAAGAAGAAGAAGAAGAAGAAGGAGTAGGAGGTGAAGAAGTAGAAAACAAAGACAACATTTTGAAAAAGAAAATGAAGGAGAACCACAGGAAGAAGAAAAAAGAAGACGGGGAAGAAGAAGGAGAAGAAGAAGAAGAAGAAGAAGAAGAAGAAGAAGAAGAAGAGGAGGAGGAGGAGGAGGAGGAGGAGGAGGAAGAAAAAGAAAACACAAAGACAACGTACCATCGGTATAAATCAAACGCGACAACAGCTCAATAAAAGTGTCCAACAATGGAAAGGTGTCAAAGAATGAGAAGAAGAAAAGGTGTCAAAGAATGAGAAGAAGAACAAGATGAAGAAGAAGAAGAAGAAGAAGAAGAAGAAGAAGTAGAAGAAGAAGATGAAGAAGAAGAAGAAGGAGAAGAAGGTGTAGTAGTAGGAGTAGAGTTTGAAGTGAGATTGGTAAAGGATGAAGCATAAGTTTAATTTGGAATGAAAGGACAGAGAAAACAAGGATTTGAGAAGGTGGAAAAAGAATAGACGTAGAAAAAATATGGAAAAGTCAAAAAATAAGATGAGAAATCGAGAGATGAGGAGGGAGGATGAGGATGAATGATATATCAAAGCGGAATGAGAAGATGGAAAGGTATGGAGAGGAGAAGAAAGAGGATACAAAAAGAAGAGAGAAAACATGAAAGTAGGAAATAGAAAAGTGTGAGAAGAAATAGAAGAAGTGGAAGAAGGAATAAAAGAAATGGAAGAAGAAATTGAAGAACAAGAGGTGAAGGAAGAAAAACAGAAGAAGTTGAAGAAGAAATAGAAGAAGGGGAAGAAGAAATGAAAGAAATGCAAGAAGATCAAGAGGTGAAGGAAGAAAAAACAGAAGAAGTGGAAGAAGGAATAAAAGAAATGGAAGAAGAAATTGAAGACGTGAAGGAAGAAAAAACAGAAGAAGTGAAAGAAGTAATAGAATAAATACGAAGAAGAGAAATTGAAGTGAAGGAAGGAAAAACAGAAGAAGTGAAAGAAGGAATAAAAGAAAATAATGGAAGAGGAAATGCAAGAAGAACAAGAGGTGAAGGAAGAAAAAACAGAAGAAGTTGAAGAAGGAAGAAAAGAAATGGAAGAAGAAATGCAAGAAGAACAAGAGGTGAAGGATGAAAAAACAGAAGAAGGTGAAGAAGGAATAAAAGGAATGGAAGAAGAAATGCAAGAAGAACAAGAGGTGAAGGATGAAAAAACAGAAGAAGGTGAAGAAGGAATAAAAGAAATGGAAGAAGAACAAGAGGTGAAGGAAAAAAAACAGAAAAAGTGGAAGAAGAAATAGAAGAAGGGAAAGAAGGAATAAAAGAAATGCAAGAACAACAAGAGGTGAAGGAAGAAAAAACAGAAGAAGTGGAAGAAGGAATAAAAGAAATGGAAGAAGAAATTGAAGAAGTGAAGGAAGAAAAAAAATAAGAAGTGGATGAAGAAATAGAATCAGTGTAATACGAAATAGAAGACGTCAAAGAAGAAATAGAAGAAGTGGAATAAGAAATATAAGAAGTAGAAAAATAAGAAGAAAAAGAAATAGAAGAAGAAGAAGAAGAAGAAGAAGAAATAGAAGTGAAAATAAGTATAAAAGAATGTTGAGGTGAATAGTACCCGAAGACCTTCCCATACTAAACAACTCTCAAGGGAATCTTAGCTTTGACATTGAACTGTGGTCAAGAAATAAAAGGACAATAAACAAAAATAGAAAGAGAGAGAAACAGAGAGAGAGAGAGAGAAAAAAAAAGAGAGAGAAAAAGAGAGAAAAAAGAGAGAGAGAAAAGAGAGAGAGAGAGAGAGAGAGAGAGAGAGAGAGAGATAGTGAGAAAGAGTGAATGAACACAAAATAAGAAAACACAATAGCTTCAAAACCCGTTGAATACTAAGATCTTTTTCTGTAGAGGTTGATATATATATCTCTCCTCTTTTCTAATAAATTATTTCACATTTCAAATTTTATTACACTTTTTTCAAATCTATGACAAGATTGTCACATAATTTACTGCACTTGAAGTTTTCAATGCTACAATAAAATTTTTAAATAAAAAATAATTCAAGGTGTTTTTTCTTCAAACAATGTTGATTTTCTTGTATTTCATGTTTTTACAATGCAATATGGTCATATAGTATAGTCTGTACAAGCAAAGAAGACCATCTGGCAAGATGGGAAAATGACTCAAGCTCGGTCAATTTTGGTTGGAAAATGATCGATTTGATTACAAATTGTAGGAAACAATTTGATCTACTATAATAATAATAATAATAATAAATTTATTCTCAGACAAAATATGCAAAGCTCGAGGAGCTTGTCCGCATATGGGAGACAAGGCCATATGTATAATTCTTCAAAAAATATTGACCAAGCTGGAGTCATTTTTCCATCTTGCCTGAGGGTCTTCTTTGCTTGGACAGACTATAGGTATAGTTTGAATTTTTCAATAATAAAATTTTTATAGTAAGTTTTAGCAATATGTCAGATATAATTTACAGCACTCAAATTTTCCAATAATAAAATTTTTATTGTGAATTTTCAAAAATTCTCAACTTTTTACTTGTATACTATTCTCAATATTTTTTTTTTTATTTTTTTTATTTCAACAGTATTTACATTGACTCATAGTAAAGTATAACTTATATCACTTGAAGTATTCAATAATAGATTTTTTAAATGTCTTGAGAGTTATTACTCAGTTCTTTAGTTCTAGAATGCCCAAGACATCCTGGCAAGATGGGAAAATGACTCTAGCTCAGTCAATATTGGTCCAATAATTATAAATCTGGTCTCGAATTGTAGGGAATTTAAAAATTGCTCTACAACATTGGTGACCAAATTTATAATTTTTGGACCAACATTGACCGAGCTGTTTTGCTATTTATGTTTTCAGATTTTTCCAACTTAAAATCTTCATTTATACACAATAATTTTATTTCATCTTTTAATTACTTTACTCAAGATTTCTGACGTTGTTTTCATTATCATATTTTTTAAGACGAAGTGAATCATAGAAATAAGAATTTAAATACAATTGCATTATAATCAATAATTTGCTGAAAAATATAAACCTACTCTAGGTATAGCACGCCATAGTAGGTCAATTTCCATTGAAAAAAAACCAAGTAGTCACATTTAGTCATAGTCATTACACGTTAGAAATTTTTGCATTATTGTTATTTATTTAATTATTGTATTATATTTCATGTATGTATTTTTTCTGAATATAAAATGTATTTATTTATTACATTTCAAGTGTAAATTAATATTTTGAAATATTACATTAATGTTATTTGTTTTTATTATTGCATTATATTTTATGTATGTATTTTTCTGGATATAAAATGTATTTATTTATTTCATTTCAAGTGTAAATTATTATTTAAAAATATTGCATTATTGTTATTTGTTTTTATTATTGTATTATATTTTATGTATGCATTTTTTTCTGGATGTAAAATTTATATATTTATTACAACTAAATTTTAAATTAATATTTTGAAAAATTTAATTGTATTTTTGGTGTCATTCAAACTTTTTATCAACCTTTAAAATTCCAATTTGTGAGTGAAAATTTGGAATAAGGGGATGTCACCCTTGCAAACATAACCTTAAAGTCCAATCCATTCTAAATATTTCTCGAAATTTTGAAAATATAAATATAAAGATGAAAAAATGAAGAGAAAAATAAACAATCAAGACACATGGAAAATTAACATAGTAAATATGAAATCATGTATTACATTATTCACAAATAATGTTTGAAAAGTTGATAATACTTACAGATTATCCCCAACAATGCTTTTTGAATATCACAGGACTCAATTTTATAACACAAAGCACACACTATAAGTTTCTTATGCTCAATAATTATCGGAAAATTTCAAAAACACTATCAAAAATTTAATATCACTTGATAGATCGATCTGTATAATAGTTATCACACTTTAATAATAATTCTGATTGTAGAAATTATGAAAGTCTTCACTTTTAAAAACTTGAAAAACTTCAAATTTTGAAATAAATACTGAAAGCTTCAAGCTCAGTCAGATAGTCAACTAATTTCAACTCGAAATAATTGATTCAGTTCGATACAAATCAACTTCAAATTTTGACTCAACATCAATTTTCAAGTTTTTCAAGTAGGAACCACACAAACTATTTGTAAAAATAGAATTTTTTCAATTTATTTTTTCGATAGAGTAAGATTCCCTAAAAATTTCTCAATATAAACCTTACAAATATTCAACGAAAATCAAGTTTCATAAAATAAATTCTACAAAACTCACGAATTTCAACACAATTTTTCACTTTTCTCAAAATCCCAATCTAACTCAGGGCCCAAACAAATTCAGCCCGAAATAAAATCGAAATTTAAATAATTTCACAACTTTTCGAACTAACACTCAATTTCGCGCTATTACTATCTGTCAACAATCACAAACTTGACAAGCGATTAGAGAGCGCACAAATTGGAGCGGCAAAACGTGAAATTTTAGCGAAAAAACTACAGTACACCAGCGAATTTTTGAGAAAAAAATCACCAACTTTCAGCGAAAGAATTACTGCAAATTCGCACTGTTTAGTGGAAATCGCAAACTTTTAGCGGAAAACTACTGTAAAACTCTAGCGAAAAAAACTACAGAAAACCCGCAAAAATTTTAGCGACAAACTCGCAACTTTGAGCGAAAAAACGAAGAGCTCTCCTCTCTAACGTCCTATCGCTACCAAAGTCAAGCGATTACTGACTCTAAAACGCGAACGCCAAGCAAGAGATAACAGCGCTGGAATATGTCTACTGCGCATGCGCTGAAGAAGTAACCTCTACTTTGTAGCTATCACAGAGTTGTTGGAGAGAGCTTAGTATTTTTGTGCTGTACCGACTAGAAGGTGCATAATAGAGTAGAGTAAATTCTTGATTGTATGTATAAAGACATAGTCTGTCCAAGCAAAGAAGACCCTCTGGCAAGATGGGAAAATGACTCCAGCTTGGTTAATATTTGTTCAAGAATTATAAATGTGGTCTTAATAGTAGATCAAATTGTTTCCTACAATTTGAGATAAAATTCATAATTTTTGAACCACTATTGACCGAGCTGGAGTCATTTTCTCATCTTGCCAGAGAGTCTTCTTTGCTTGGACAGACTATACCTCTAATGAATTAGGAATCTCAGTAGCCTACCCTTCTACTATTTCTATATTTTATTCTTCTAATAAATTAGTAAATAGTGAAAAGCAATGTTGTTACTTGCTCCGAAAACAGCTGTGACTCAGAATGGTGTAATTTTCGGCTCAAAATTTATAAACTATTTTCAATGTACTCATAAAACTTTTGAATTGTTTCGTGTTATTTTGGTAGGATATAATATTGACCTTTCAAATTCAAAATTTAGTCAAAATTGATCAGTAACTTCGGATTATATTTTCTTGGATTGGAAAGCTTTAGATGAAAATAAAATTTATACATAACCTGAAAATTTGGACTATTCATTGTGATTGTGACCAAATCAGGAAATAAAGATGTTCTGGGCGACTGCCTGCTTCCTTCTTTCATCATTCCAATGTAAGTATGTGTATGTATGTATGTATGTATGCATGTCTGGCTCAACAGCCCATGAAGGGCCTAGGCCTACCAGCTGGTTGCCAGTTTCAAATTCACTCTACTATACAGCCCGTCCAAGCCAAGAAAACACCCCGGCACGACGGGAAAACGGCCCCAGCCCGGCCAATACCGGCCCAAAAGCCATGAATTCTCAATCAGAACTCACAGCCCCCGAACCAACACTGGCCGAGCCGAAGCCGCCCCCTCCACCCCGCCAGAATTCCCCCCGGCCGGACAGACCATACAGCAAGCAAATAATCATCAACCAGGATAGAGGTAACGTGTGGTTAGCACGTTGATCTTGTCAACCATAAGCCAGTCTCCGCAACCAATTGACGACGCGGATAACTCTGAATAACATCCAGTTAATCAGTTAGAGTGTAATGCAACAATTACTATTCCTTCAGAGACGGGAAACGACTGACTGTCTTTACTAACGACAGGCCAATCTCCCAAAGGAGGTTCCAATAAATTAATAAATAATTGCCTGGAATTAGGCACAATTTGTAATAACCATGAGTTTCAAATTGTATAAAACATTCTGCTCTACAATTTCAGACCAAAAAGATAATTTTTCGAACAAAATTGACCGAGCTGGAGTCATTTTCCCATCTTGCCAGAATGTCTTCTTTGCTTGGACAGACTATACAGTTGTTCTAAGCCTACAGAAAACGAAATAAAACCCTTTTGGTTAATTATTTACTCTGTCGGCCAATGATAATAATTGATTTTAAAATTTTTTGATAAACTTGAAAAAGTTATGTTTCATACTTTCACTCTGTGTTGATGTTATTCAAAGTTAAAATTAATTGAAACACTTTAGAAAAAAGCCATGATTGAAAGAGAAAAATAAGGAGGAAGAAGAAGAAGAAGAAGAAGAAGAAGAAGAAGAAGAAGAAGAAGAAGAAGAAGAAGAAGAAGAAGAAGAAGACGACGACGACGACGACGACGACGAAGGACAAGAAAAGAAAATAGAACGAGAAGTAGAAAGATTTAAACTTGAACTCCACAATGACTTGCTATTTTACTTCAGAGACCCCCCGGGTTAAAAATAATCTCAATAACAGATTGTATTATTGACAACAGTTCAAGGCAATGCAGAAAGTTATGAGATAAGGAAGAGGAAGAAATGGAGAAACAAAGGAATGAAGGAGGAAGAAGATTGAAAATTAGAGAACAAAGAAAAGAAAGAGAAAGAAGGATTGAACAGGGAAATGAGTTTCAAAGTTAGAAGATAGAAAAGTTTGAAATTGAAATTTGAAAAGTTTGAAGTTAGAAGAAAGTTAGTAAACGATTTTCCTAAAACAGAATAGAAGATAAGTAATAGGATTTTGAATAATAATGAAAAAATGAATATTAAAAATAAATCGGCAAGACAGGAAACGGCTCCAACCCGGCCAATACCGGCCCAAAGCCATAAATTCTAAATCAGAACTCACAGTCCCCGACTCAACACTGACCTAGCCGAAGCCGCAAACACTACCGTGGCAGAATTTCTTCCCGGCCAGACGAGCATACAGCAAGCAAATAATCATCTCCCAAAGGAGGCTATCGAAACGTTTTTCTGATAAAATAATTTTTTTTAAGTTTTTAGAAGGTTATTTCATTTTCACCTATCAATTTATAAAACAATTTTCATTTCGACTGCTGGCAGCAATTAACGGTAGACATATTGAAAGCTTGTCTTCTTTGCTTGGACGGATAATACATCTGATAAAAAGGCAACGTATATTGATGTGAGGGGGACCTGCTGGTCCAGTTTCCATTGGGCCATTTTCATGCGTTCTACTCTAGATTCGACCGAGCTTACCATTGAAAACATAAGGAAGTATCTACATTTACAGTGCAAAGTATTATCAATGCAGACAATGTGGATACATTCCTGGGACCTTGATAGCATTATTTCCGTTTAATATTGAAAGGTACCTCTGTAAATGAAGATCTTGCCTTATATGGATTGCCAGCTATGAGTCTTTTTGTATTAGACAAAATACGTGTTTAGTTGTAATCTAAAACCATGATATTAACCTTGATATAGTCTGTCCAAGGAAAGAAGACCCTCTGGCAAAATGGGAAAATGACTCCAGCTCGGTAAATTTTGGCTCAAAAATTATGAATTTAATCTCAAATTGTAGAACACATTCTGATCTACAATTCGAGACCAAATCAATACTTCTTGAACCAATATTGACCGAGCTGGAGTCATTTTCCCATCTCGCCAGAGGGTCTTCTTTGCTTGGACAGACTATAGTTAAGGTTAATTGAGTTAGTGTAATGTGATTGTGAATGGGTTTGAGGAAGAGAAAATATAAAGGAAAGGAAGAATAGAATAGATATCTTAATTTTTAACTGGAAGGGCGAAGTTAGGGCACAGACGGCCCTCTCTTACACTTGACCCCAAAAGATGATTGAGAGAGAAAAAGGAGGAGGATTCTTTTGGAAAGTTCTTCAATTTCGGTTCAAGAATTATCAATCAGATCTCAAATATATGAACAACTTGAGATTAAGACAATTAATAATTTATCAAGAACAATGACATTCCATCTTGCAAGTCTTCTTCGCTTGAAAAGACTATAGATTTTAGAATGATTAATTGAAAAACATATCAATTCCAACTCAAATTATTGTTCACTTTTGCTATAAAACATTCAATATTATTTTATTATTTTTATTTTTCTGTATTACAGAATATCTTTACCACAAAAACGTTTTACAATTTAATATTACAGGTAGGCTATTAAAAAAGACCCCCACTGTGTCAATACATGATTCCTGAATGAAACATGTGTTTTCAAAGGAACAAGTTACCTGCACTCCACAGTTTATCTGTTAAGTAGGTCTACATTTTTTATAATATACTGTATAGTCCGACCAAGCAAAAAAGAGCCTCTGGCAAGATGGAAAAATGACTCCAGCTTGGTCAATATTTGTTGAAGAATCATAAATGTGGTCTTAATAGTAGATCAAATCGTTCCCTACAATTTGACATCAAATTGATGATTTTTGAATCAATATTGACCAAGCTGGAGTCATTTTCCCATCTTGCCAGAGGCTCTTCTTTGCTTGATCAGACTATACCATGGTTTCGTAAGGTATAGTCTGTCCAAGCAAAGATGACAATCTAGCAAGATGTGAAAATGACTCCAGATCGGTCAATACTTGGAAAAAATATCAATTCAGACTCAAATTGTAAAGCAGAATTTCAAGACCAAGTTTATAATTTTTGAGTCAATATTGAAAGAACTGGAGTCCTTTTCCTATCTTGCCAGAATGTCTTCTTTGCTTGGACAAACTATATCTTCTTGAAAGAAACACAGCATTAGAAGGTTACTTTATATACAAAAGTATTCTGTATAATCCGGATATATTTTATATACTACAGTATTTTGTATAATCCGGATATATTTTATATACTACAGTATTTTGTATAATCCGGATATATTTTATATACAACAGTATTTTGTATAATCCAGATATATTTTATATACTACAGTATTTTGTATAATCCGGATATATTTTATATACTACAGTATGTTGTATAATCCGGATATATTTTATATACTACAGTATTTTGTATAATCCGGATATATTTTATATACTACAGTATTTTGTATAATCCGGATATATTTTATATACTACAGTATTTTGTATAATCCGGATATATTTTATATACTACAGTATTTTGTATAATCCGGATATATTTTATATACTACAGTATTTTGTATAATCCGGATATATTTTATATACTACAGTATTTTGTATAATCCGGATATATTTTATATACTACAGTATTTTGTATAATCCGGATATATTTTATATACTACAGTATTTTGTATAATCCGGATATATTTTATATACTACAGTATTTTGTATAATCCGGATATATTTTATATACTACAGTATTTTGTATAATCGGATATATTTTATATACTACAGTATTTTGTATAATCCGGATATATTTTATATACTACAGTATTTTGTATAATCCGGATATATTTTATATACTACAGTATTTTGTATAATCCGGATATATTTTATATACTACAGTATTTTGTATAATCCGGATATATTTTATATACTACAGTATTTTGTATAATCTGGATATATTTTATATACTACAGTATTTTGTATAATCCGGATATATTTTATATACTACAGTATTTTGTATAATCCGGATATATTTTATATACTACAGTATTTTGTATAATCCGGATATATTTTATATACTACAGTATTTTGTATAATCCGGATATATTTTATATACTACAGTATTTTGTATAATCTAGATAGCCTACAATCCACAAAACGTATACCCTATACCTATATCTGCTCTATATACAGCTAGCTAACTACTTTTGCTTTTTTGGCTAGCACTTATAGCCAAGCTTATAATTAGATAATAAAAGGGAACTGGATCAAAATAAGTTTTGGCATTATATTGTTTGAGATTATATCGTCGGGCTTATATAAGTTCAAGGCCATGAGAAAAAATTGAACAACCTATTATTATTCCATATGCTGTTGAGCTATAATCTGTCCAAGCAAAGAAGACATTCTGGCAAGATGGGAGAATGACTCCGGCTCAATCAATATTGGTTCAAAAATTAGAAATTCAACCTCAAAAGTTAGGAAAAATTCTACTCTACAATTTGAGACCAAATTTATAATTTTTAAATCATTATTGGTCGAGCTGGAGTCATTTCCCCATCTTGCCAGAATGTCTTCTTTGTTTGAACAAACTATAGTAGGTAATCTAGTTTGATTTCTCAAGAGATATCTCATGTGAATACAATCCAATGTGCATAGTTTGATCAAGCAAAGAAGACATTCTGGCAAGATGGAAAAATGTCTTCAGCTCGGTCAATATTGGTTCAAAAATTAGAAATATTGTCTCAAATTATTGATAAATTGTTACTTTATCCTATCTTCTCCCACTGTATTCATTGTATGTACCTCTTGAATCGTCTGGTCGAGTAAAGAAGACATTCTGGTAAGATGTGAAAATCACAAATTATCAATTTGGTCTCAAATTTTAGATCAGAATATTTTCTACAGTGTGAGACAAAATTTATAATTTTTGAACTAATATTGACCGAGTTTAAGTCATTTCCCTATCTGGCCAGAATGTCTTCTTTGCTCGACCAGACTATAGTTTGTAATGTTAATCTACCTGTGAGAATTTCTCACAAAAGGTTTTCAAAAATTAATTACGGGGAAAATGTTAGCATTAGCTTATTTGAACTGGAAAGAAACAAGTTTTTTTTATGTAATTATATTATGATTCTTCAATAATTAAATGTACAGCTGAAGTCAAAAAGTTGACGGTTTCGTCAGTCTCTTGTTGTACGTGATGTAACCTACTAACAGCTGATCAGCTGATGTAAAGCATCTATTGTCTCTTTTCATTTCAAAAACATCATCTAGACATAGCTGAATGAAATCTCTAATTTACACAACATCAGCTGTTAGAGCGCACAAGGAACAGACGAAATCTCCTATATCCCAGGCAAATTAGACTTCTAGCACCTAAAAAATGATGGATTGCTGGAAATGATCTTAAACCACTGTGGACATCCCAAATAAGTTTAATATGAGTTTGCGACGCTTTCTGAGTGGCGCGTAATACAGAGTGCCCAAAAAACCACGGAAAATTTGTTCTTTTCCTAGTTTTTTGCAACTAACGTCAAAACCAAGCGTCGGACAGAAAAATTTGTAATTACAATGTTTTAGTAAATAAAATTATTGAGCGATTGATATCAAATCCAACCCTCTGTGATAAGCGACAACCGAGTTATGAATTTTTTAAAATGCTGTATTTTTTTAGAGAAATTAAAATTTGACAATTTTTGATTGTTTATATCTTCTATACGTTTTATTAGAAATGTGAAATTCAAAATCCCTCTGGGGATAATTTTATCCTGTACAATTCAAGACCAAATAGAACTTTCTATCTTGTATATTTTTTGTGCTAGAGCTCTCAACATATTTCCTTGTACAACAAAAAATACAATATTTTCAACAATAATGACCAAAATAAATCTCTATATCCTTGTATTGGAATTTCCTACCAGAATATTTTTTGTTAGATCATATTTCAATACAATATTCACCATACCGTCCTCAATTCAGGCTATTTCCAGTTAGGAGGATTCTTTAAGGATAATAAATTAAAAATTATAAAAATTTAAATAAAAATTATAATAAATAAAAATTCAATGGATCTTAAAAAACTATAGCTCATTGTTTTCAGCTCATCAAGGCGGTTCAAATGCATATATAATTTGTTATATTCGATCAAAATTGAAGAATTTTACAAACTTGAGTACTTTGAGTTCATTCACATATACCGGGAAAAAGGCTACTATTTGTGTTAAAATGTGTCTATCTTGGAAGCCATTAATAGTAAAAATTTGTTTTTGGGCTTTAATTGTAGAGAATAAGCTCCTCTATCATTTGATATGTAGAAATCATGAATTCAAGCTTATAAGGTTAGATTTATTCACAATTGAAAAACATAAAAAAAAACTTTTTCAATTTTCCCTACTATCACTATATTCAGAATTTGATTCTAAAGTGGGACTTTATCAAGTTATTAATGCATTTTTAAATTAAAGTGCAGAATTAAATTATCTATTATTCAATAAAAAAAACGCATTGATAACTTTAATAAAACTTCATAAAACATCAGGGAAGCCTGAATGCGGCCTGCGAGGTTAACCAGGCAAAGCCTATCAAGTTTAAGAAGATAGTATCAGACATTCTATTCGCCAGCTTATTTGTAATCTATAATCTGTCCAAGCAAAGAAGACCCTCTGGGAAGATTAGAAAATTACTCCAGCTCGGTCAATATTGGTTCAATAAATATTGATTTGGTCTCGAATTGTAGATCAGAATGTTTCCTACGATTTAGGCCAAATCAATAATTTTTGAAGCAATATTGACCGAGCTGGAGTCTTTTCTCATCTTGCAAGAGGGTCTTCTTCGGTTGGACAGGCTATACTAAATTATGAGAAGTTTTAGAAAGATATTAATGGCCATATAAGATGAAAGTACAATCTCATTAACATCCTATATTATGGTCTGTCCAATTAAAGAAGACATTCTGACAGGACGGTGAAGTTACTCCAGCTCAGGCAATATTTGTTCAAAAATTATGAATTTAGTCTCAAATTGTAGAGCAGTATGTTTCCTACAATTTTAGACCAAATTTATAGTTTTAGATTAAATTTTGTCCGAGCTGGAGTCATTTTCCCATCTTGCCAGAATGTCTTCTTCGACAGACTCCAACTACTTCTCTTTCTCTTCTACC
Organism: Sogatella furcifera; assembly: GCA_017141385.1. Taxonomy (NCBI): domain Eukaryota; kingdom Metazoa; phylum Arthropoda; class Insecta; order Hemiptera; family Delphacidae; genus Sogatella; species Sogatella furcifera. Next base: position 5,051,519 of record CM029559.1, on the reverse strand, counting down.
TCTTCCTCCTCCTCCCCCCTCATCACCTTCTTCTTCTTCTCCTCCTCCTCCCTCTTCAATATCTCATTATCATCCTTTACCACTCAGAATATAATAAACAATATTTATGAAGATAATTTCGCTGGGCTTGAATGAAGAGAAAGTCACCTCATAATGAGTCGATCAAACGTATTAAATTCAATGGCATGTGTGAGGGAAAGGTAGATGTGGATGAGGAGGAGGAGGAGGAGGAGGAGGAGGAGGAGGAGGAGGAGGAGGAGGAGGAGGAGGAGGAGGAGGAGGAGGAGGAGGAGGAGGAGGAGGAGGAGGAGAGGAGGAGGAGAAGGAGGAGGAGGAGGAGGAGGAGGAGGAGAGGAGGAGAGGAGGAGGAGGAGGAGGAGGAGGAGGAGGAGGAGGAGGAGAGGAGAAGGAGGAGGAGTAGGAGGAGAAGGAGGAGGAAGAGGAGGAAAAGGGGGAGGAGGAGGAGGTGATGGAGGAGGATTGAAAGGAGAAAGACCAATAATGAAAATTAATGAAAACACAAATACAAAAAATAAGTATATAAAAATAGTAGAATGAGAAAAAATTTACAAAAGGTTAATGTAAGGAAACAACAAATGAATAAATCAAATGAAGAATGGAAAGAAATGGATAAATTGAGAGGAATTGAGGTAGATATATAATAGAATAGCTGTAGGAGGAGGAGGAGAGAAAAAAAGAAAAAGATGAATAAGGAGAAGCAGTAGAAAAAGAAGAAGATGAAGAAGAAGAAGAAGAAGAAGAAGAAGAAGAAGAAGAAGAAGAAGAAGAAGAAGAAGAAGAAGAAGAAGAAGAAGAAGAAGAAGAAGAAGAAGAAGAAGAAGAAGAAGAAGAAGAAGAAGAAGAAGAAGAAGAAGAAGAAGAAGTAAGAAGAAAGAAGAAGAAGAAGAAATAAAAAAAAAGTGAAGAAAAAAGATGAAGAAGAATGTGAAGAAAGAAGAAGAAGAAAGAGCAAGAAGAATATAGGAGAAAATAGAGAAATGAAGAAAGGAGGATAAGAAGATAACAAAAAATTAAGAAATTGAGGAAAAATATAAAATAGGTTGATGAACAAGGAAGGGAAAGAAGGAAGAAGCAAGATGGAGACTTGGAAGTGAAAAGTGGAGAACATAGAGAAATGAAGAAGAAGGAGAAGAAGAAAAAAAAAATAAGAAATTGAGGAAAAATCTAAGAATAGCATGATGAATAAGAATATATGCGAAAGAGGAAAGATCAAGATGAAGACTTGAGTAAGTGAAGAAGTGGATAAAGAAAATGAAGAAAGATGGATGAGGAGGAGAAGAAGAAAAAGAAGGAGGAGAAGAAGTAGGATGTGGAAGGGGAAGAGGACCAGGAGCAGGAGGCGGAGGAGTAGAGTGTGTTCAAGCAAAGAAGACCCTCTGGCAAGATGGGAGAATGACTCCAGCTTGGTCAATATTGGTTCAAAAACTATCAATTTGATCTCAAATTGCAGGGAACAATTTGTTCTTCTATTTAGACCACATTTATAATTCTTGAACAAATATTGACCAAGCTGGAGTCATTCTCCCATCTTGCCAAAGGGACAGATTATAGGAGTAGAAGGATGAAGTGGATGAAGAGAAGGAGAAGCAGGAGAAGAAGGAGAGGGAGGAGGAGAAGATGGAGAAGAAAAACCACGTGAGTGAAGCTAGAAGTGATTACCCCAGTACTTAACCTCAAAGAGCCGCTCAGATAATTGACCATCTTTCTTGTTCTCAAGACTTTCAAGTCGATTTTATTCAGACTATAACAATTTACAGAAGTCATAAAACTCTATAAATAGGCAATTCAAATGCAAAACACAGTTTAATACAAGAATTAAACAAGTGTCATACATATAGCTGACGCCAAATAGTTAGGCGGTTTCGTCTGTCTCTAGTACGTGATAAAACATACTATAGTCTGTTCAAGCAAAGAAGACATTCTGGTAAGATAGGAAAATGACTCCAGCTCGATCAATACTAGTTAAAAATTATAAACTTGGTCTCAAATTGTAGGAAACATTCTGATCTACAATTTGAGACTAAGTTAATAATTTTTGAACTAATATTGACCGATCTGGAGTCAATTTCTTAATTAAATTGTTGCGAAAGTATATAATTAATGAAAAGAAGTTAGTAGGGCTACCTTTATGATAAGAAAAGTTTTATTAGAAAATTGACAGCATGATTAGAAGTTCTTTGAGAAATCGTCAGATAAAATAGAAAAACTCTTATAGGGTAGGTCTATAAAACTTAAATGGGGTAGGTCTATTAAGGATTTGAGAAGATTTCAAAGAATAACTTATAACGATGCAAAAACGTTTTGAAAACCTTAATAATAGGCTACTTCCTATCACTACGAATTTTCGTCATTGAATGAAATAAATGAATATTAATTATATTGATTATGAAGAACAGCTTTGTTGTCCATTCATTAGGATTAGAAATGATTAAAAAAGTTGGAATTAACTGTATGAAATTATTGGACCTACAGCAAAAAACAACAAATACAAATCTATATAACTCACTTAAATACAGCCCAAAATATCAGGTTATAAAATCAACTAAAATTCAGGTTTAGATCTATCATAATTTTATGTTTTTCAAGTTGAATTTATCATCTTCGAATTTATTCAATAATTCATCTTCATCAACACCTAAATTTAAGCTTCAAATCTGGCTTGGAGCCGTTACTACATAACCTAAAACAAGGCCTTTTTGGTTGACAGGAAGAATTTTATCGAATATTCGTCTTCTCAACATGAATAACATAAGTTTGGAAATGATTTTCACGTCTTGAATACCCAATTAAACGAAAGGAAGTCGTGGAATGTAGTTGATTATGGATGATAACGAACAATATCCGTGTGAATTGATTAATTCAATGCCTTCAAACACAATGGGTTGCATAGATAATAGAGGATAATGTCACTATCGATCATCATAAAAATTGAATTAGCAGCACGATTTCATGCTGACAAGTTTAAAAAATGAAAGTGGTATGAAACCAGTTCCTTTTAGAAGAGAATTGCATTACAGGATAAAATTATGTCATGAAATACAACGGTAATCAAGACAGGTAGATCGTAAAAAATTCAGGTAGCCCAATCTAGGTACCAAGCTCACCTGTATTTTTCTCGAAGATATCCTTTGATCCAAAACGCTGTTTCGAATATTTGGAGCACAAGACACTTCACAAAACTATGTCCACGGAAATTTAAACGTACATTTTGTTGTAAAATTAAATTCAGGGCAAGAAAATTGATGAAATGTGATGCAGCTACTCAGAAATGAGCAACTGATTGGAGAAAACAATGGCCTCCTAGATATAAACCGTTTGGCTTTTGACCCACGCAAAGCAAGTTACAAAATTTGTTATATAACATCACAATTCTTCTACTTTTGTCTCTTTTGTTACAAATAAACAATAAGTAATCGTAAATCTCTCAATAAAGCACAATAATACAGTAGATAAATATAAAATTTACGGACTTACTTGGAAAATTTAAAAATGTACTCAACGAGAGTGAAAGTGAGGTTATGTCATTCTTGCGTGACTTCTTCGGCTTCTTCGAGCGCTGTTTGAATCTGAATACAAACCAAACCTGATTGAAAAATTAGATTTTAGAAGTGAAAAAGCTCTAATTTCTAGTAATTATGGAAGAAACAACTGAAAAATTTCTCGACGACGACTTGATGGAGATTTTTAAAGCTACTAGAGTTCTGCAAAAGGTGAGAGCTGTTCAATATTTATGATTCAATTTTTTTATGTCATGCCGGTCAACTTATTAAGTGAATATTTTAGTTCTCAATAATAATTTATACAATTTATAATGAATTAATTTAATACCCCTCTATATGATAAACGTCTTTATATATTCCAAATTTTTAATAGAACTGTCCTTTCGGTTGAAGTAAAGTGGTATAAAAATGAAAAACAAGACTTAAGTTAAATTGTACAAGAGTAGCCTAAACATCAGAGAAAGACGTAACTTGAACATAATTTATTTATTAACGAACATATTAACTTATATTTTTCAGTCTCACAAAAAGCTTCTGAAAACTAGCCAAACCCAACATAAAGGATTGCAAAAGATGTCAGAACTGTTGAGATTGGCGGGTGAAAGTAATGAAAAACAGAATGAGATGCAGAGACAGACTGATAAACTGATTGCTAACCAGCAGAGTATAATCGAAAATTTGATTTCGGTCAAAGGTAAGAAAAATTTTAACATTTAACTTATTACAATGACTTATTTCAAAATAATATTGCAATAAATTTGGAATTCATTAGACCGGTATTGTACGGTATAGTCTGTCCAAGCAAAGAATACATTCTGGCAAGACGGGAAAATGACTCCAACTCGGTCAATATTGGTTCAAAAAATATTGATTTGGTCTCAAATTGTAGATCAGAATGTTTCCTACGATTGAGACCAAATCAATAATTTTTGAACCAATACTGACCGAGTTGTAGTCATTTTCTCATCTTGTTCAATTTTGGTTCAAATTTATCAATTTGATCTCAAATTGTAGGAAACAAATTGATCCAGGCTACTTTTAAGACCACATTTATAATTCTTGAACAAATATTGACCAAGGTGGAGTCATTTTCCCATCTTGCCAGAAGTCCTTCTTTGCTTGGACAGACTATACCGTACAATACCGGTCTAATGAATTCCAAATTTATTGCAATATTATTTTGAAATTGTAATTGTCATTGCCCTAAAAACACTTTTTTGGCAAATTACCACAAAAACTGAGAACCTTTCAATTATTGAATTATTTTATTCTCAATATTTCAGAGGAAAACAAACAATTGAAAGAACAATTACAAGCGCAAGAAGAAAATTGTGTGGCGCTTCAAAAGGTTAGTTGAAAGAATTTTTTTGTGAGTTTTTCATTTTTAATATTTGTAAGTTAATATCAATCTCTCGAGTAATTGGTGAAACATCTAAATGTTTATCACTGAGTATTGAGAATATTATATAAGTTAATACTTGAACACCGAAACATGCTAAGCAAAATAAAAATATTTTAAAAGGGTACTTTGATCTTCATAAATTGGATTTTTGATAAATTTAATACAGTAGCCCTAAGAAAAAATTAGTATATACAATATCATATAACGTACAATATTTTCCAAGGGAATCAAAATAACTGAAATTTGAAACTAATTTTCATTTTAAAAAGTGATTTTTATAGAAGTTTGATTAAAAGTGGAAAAAAGAATGGATACACACCATAAATTTGAACATTTTCTGAACCTAATTTTATAAGAATTACTGAGGAAAACTCCTTTTTCAAAATTACAATTGGAAATTTCTTTCATCTCGATTTTTTTCTATATTTTTGCAGGAATTTGAGGTCGAGAAAGAGGATTTGAACGAGAAAATACAAGAAATGAATGACACTTTTGAAGAGAAAGTTGAAAAGATTAATGCAGGAAATCTAGAGAGAGGTAAGTCCAGGAAATAACTTGATAATAATTATAAGAAAAATATAATAATCAGTAATCTATCAATAATCAGTAATACCATAGACTTATATAGGGTGTTTCAGGAGGAATGTGCAATACTTCTCAGACTGATTCCTTACACCAAGTAGACAAAAAAGTTCCATGGGACCAACCCCCAAAAACGCTTTGTTACTGAGATAACAATGGCGGAAAGTTGAGATTTTTCAAAATATATTAATTTTTCTAATTTTTTAGAGGCTTTAGTGAGTTTCTAAAATGATCAATTCCTATGTAAAATTAGCTGATGAATTCAATAAAACCAGTTCCAAGTTTGTAACTTTAACGGTTATTGAGATAATTGGAAAAATATGCTAAAAAACGGCATTTTTCAACAATAAGGGTATAACTGGATAAGGAATTATAAAATTGTATTTTTCATTGATGGAAGTTGAAGAGAGTCACATTCTAAAGAAAAAGTTAAATGGCAGCGATTGTGTAAATCTTACCCAAATCTCCGAAATGGCGATCAAAAATCGCAAAATTGACAAAACGTAGCACAAGTAATAAATTTGTGTTTAGTAGCGTTTTTGCGATTTTCGATCGCCATTTCTGAGATTTGGGTAAGATTTACACAATCGCCGTCATTCAACTTTTTCTTCAGAATCGGACTCTCTTCAACTTCCATCAATAAAAAATACAATTTTATGATTCCTTATCGAGTTATAACCCGTATTGTTGAAAAATTGCATTTTCTATTATATTTTCCCCAATTATCTCAATAACCGTTGAAGTTACAAACTTGTTGAATGGCGGCGATTGTGTAAATCTTGTGTTTCATTGAATTCCTCAGCTAATTTTACATAGGAATTGATTGATTATTTTGGAACCTCACTAAAGCCTCTAAAAAATTAGAAAAATTAATATTTTTTGAAAAATCTCAATTTTCCGCCATTATTATCTCGGTATCAAAGCTTTTTTGGGGGTTGGTCCCATGGAACTTTTTTGTCTACTTGGTGTAAGGAATCAGCCTGAGAAGTATTGCACATTCCTCCTGAAACCCCCTGTATAGTATAGCCAACACTATGTAACTAATTAACTACTATCTCTATGTCTACGGTAATATGCAAAGAATACAGGGTGTTTCATCAGGAATGTTCAATACTTCTCAGGCTGATTCTTTACACCCGTAGTGAAAAAAGTTCCATGGGATGATATTCCCCCAGAAATACTTTGTAAAAAAAAAAAAAACAATTTACAGGCTTTATGTAGGTATAGTCTGTCCAAGCAAAGAAGACCCTCTGGCAAGATGAGAAAATGACTCCAGCTCGGTCAATATTGGTTCAAAAAATATTGATTTGATCTCGAATTGTAGATCAGAATGTTTCCTAAGATTGAGACCAAATCAATAATTTTTTCAAATAATAATTTCCTACGAAAAATTCGGCAAAAAATTAAAATTAAACTTGAATAAGTGTTGAGATAATTGCCAAAAACAACTCTTCAACAATTATGGGTTATAACAGAATATAAAATTATGAAATTCTATTTTCAATTGAAGGCAGTTGCAGAGAATCAAATTCTCAAGAAAGAGTTAATTGGCAGTGATGACTTTCAGTAGAACTGAAGTACTTAAATCTCACAAATGATGATAAAAGATCTCAAAATCGCAACAAAACATTGATTTTTTACAAATACAGTAGGTAGTAGGTTTTGTCTTTTTTGTCTCCTTTCGTAAATCTCTATATATAAAAGCGAAATGGCACTGATTCATTCATTCATCCATTCATCACCAGAACTAAAAATCCACAAAAACCGAATGCATTGAAATTTGGTAGGCATGTTCAGTTGGACGTTCAGACGCGCGCTAAGAACGGATTTTAAAAACTTTTCAAGGATACGCCAAATATTTTAGTTTTTCTAGAGTTTTTCGGCGTATTCCTAATTTTTTCGAAAACCAATTGGTAGAAAATGTTGATATTCATTCGGTGGGCAGGTTCAGATAAGGTCTAGAAATGTTGTGTTGAAATATTTTTGAAATCCGTTCAAGATTACGCCAGTAATCAGGTTTTAAGAATTGTAGATGTATTGCGGGTTGCATATCTTCCGCCTTCATACGACCAATCCTTAGTGTAAATTCAATGGTTCAGCGAGATTATAGATGAACTAATTTGGAAGATAATCAAGTTTCAAACTATGACCGATATACTTCCCAAGGTTGCGCTTAATATTAGCGTTTTACTATTTTTTGGAATTTTCGGAGTTTTTCTTAGATTTTCCGAGAACAAATAGGCAGAAAATGTTGAAATTTGGTAAACAGGTCCAGATTAGGTCAAGAAATGCTGTGTTCAATAAATTTCGAATCCCTTCTAAACGGAGTTTGCAGGCGAGCGAAGCGAGCCTGTTTGTCTCAGCTGACACTGAAAGAGGTTCTTTTTGACTCACTTACACTGCCTATACTGTCTGGGGTCCAGAGGCGGAGCCCCCTGGCTAGGCGGAGAAGGCGAGCGAAGCGAGCCTGCCGGCTAGTATGAAAATATGATGATTAAGTAGAAATTCTGTTGTTCAAGTAGAACCTTCCAAGGGTTTTGTGATTCATTATTTATTTATTAGAGTATAATAAGCCTATACATGAAACGCTAGAAAAGTATTGTTTATAGGTACCTATATGGTAGATGGTAGTCAGTTATTGATTCATTCAACACTTTCTGTATCATTATAACTATACAATCATGGACTTTTATCATTTGACAAATATTTCATTTTCAACTTTTCATTCTTGTTCAACAGAATACAAAATGAAGAACGACTGGAATGAAATAAAAAAGAATTGGGAAATAACCAAGAAACAATATGAAGAAAGATTGGAGGATGAAAAGAGGAATATTGCTGCCTTAATTGCTGAGAAGAATGAAGTTATAAAGGCTACAATAAAAAAGGTTTGAGAAAATTATTCTGATTGAATTATAAATTATTTTGATGAAATTTCTACTACAATAAAAAAAGGGTTCAAAAAGTTATTCTGATTTCAAATTATTATTACTACATTAAATTTATTATAATTATCAAAGTTATTCTGGTTTTCAATTATTTTGTTGGGTGTTTTAGTATAATTTCTTTTTTCTACAACTGCGCATAAAACAAGATAGTAAAATAGTGTTGACAAGTGTATCACATAGTAATACTATCAATAGGATTTCTTTAGATTTTGAAACACAAATAGTATTTAAACATCCAACATGTAAACTGTAGACTTCATCTTGAAATATTTATGAAGATAATTACATGATGTAATTGAATTAAGAGTAACTATGGAGTAATATGAGTGTAATATACTTTTTCTACAACTGCGCGTAAAACAAGATTTTAAGAGCTGAATTCTCCTCGTAAAGGAGCCCATTTCTGAGGAGAATCTTCATTACGCTCGCTAACCATCTGCGCATGCACAGTAGAATTACTTTACGCTTGCTAAGCAACTGCGCATGAGCAGTAGAGTTACTTTAAGCCGCGTATTGACAGTCCGAGGCATGTGCCACAAATGCCTTGCAGTACAGTCTGGTGACGCAAAAAAGTATGAACTCATGGCCGAGGCATATGTGTGAATATAATCTGCAATAATCAAAAATAATTATAATTATAGTATAGTATATAGTATATCATTATAATTATAATAAAAATAATCATAATTATAATAAAAAATCTGCATTTTTTGTAACCAAAAATGCAAGCACGCAAACAAATTGACTAGCGCCATCAAGCAGGAGACAAAGCAATTAAGCTCTGACAATTGATAATTTGGACTTTGGAGGTTAGTTTGTGCTCAATTAGTAGATAAACATTCAAGGCAATGCTTATTATTGCCTATTAGAACCTTCTGCGCCCAAATAGAATTATTAATCACAAAAATGCATAGGAATGGGGTACAATTTTGAGGTTAGTTTGTAGAATTGTTTGTTGTGCGTTGCGAGGCAACAGGCACTGCTCGCTGCGAATTGTGTGCAGCGTTTGCCTCGCTGCTAGCAAACCCGGTATCGACAGTCCAAGGCATGTGTAGCACATGCCTCGGACTGTCGATACGCGGTAGATAGTAGACTAGTAGTAGTACTCTTTTTTTGTGTCAACAGACTGTACAGCGAGGCATTCGCGGCACATGCCTCGGACTGTCGATACGCGGCTTTACGCTCGCTAATCAGCTGATCATGGCTCGCCAAAAGTAGGTCAGGTGGAGTCATAACATAACCTGACAAAAGTTGACAATGTCTGATTGTAACTGTACAGGTAATTACACAAGAGTAATTCAATAGTTTGCAGTATTTGAGGACTGAAAAAACTGTAGATAAACAGGTTCGTGCAGTTGTAGAAAAAAATATTGTATGTAATCCGCGCGTAATGCTTCTTTATCGCTCTTGCAAAATTATCACGCTACGCTACGCGTCGCGTGATAACTGTTTTGCGCGAGCGATAACGTCGCGCATTATGCTCTTAATACATAAATAGCTATTACAGAGACGGTATACTTAAAGTAGGTTTCCATTGTTACAAAAAATGGGCGCAAGATGTAATAGAAACAAGTAGTTATATATGGAGCAACGAAAATAGAAATCAGGTGACCAGTGTGCCTTGCTCTATAGTGTTTCTATTACATCTTGTGTCCGTGACTTGTAGTGATGGGAACGTGGTTAAATTATTACTATAACAAATATTCAGTATCCAACAACTCGGTTGAATTATTTCACTTTGGTTTAGTCTGTCCAACAAAGAAGATATTCTGGCCAGATGGAAAAATGACTCCTGCTTGGTCAATATTGATTCGAAAATTATGAGTTTGATCTCAAATTGTAGAATTTGTTCTGCTCTACAATTTGAGAACAAATTTGTAATTTTTGTACCAATATTGATAGAACTGGAGTCATTTTCTCATCTTGCCAGAATGTCTTCTTTGCTTGGACAGACTAAATCTTGGAAGTATAGGTTTCCATTCCACTAAATACGGACACAAGATGCAATAGAAACACAGAGTTGATAGAAACATAGCGCAACACACACTGGTCAGCTGATTTTCTATTTTTGTTGCTCCATATATCTTTGTGTTTCTATTGCATATTGTACCCGTGTATTGTTGTCAGGGTGTCTAGCAGTCGGGAAAATCGGGAAAGTTGGGAATTAGTCTGGAAATGAAATTAGGTCGGGAAAAGTCGGGAATTATTCTGGAATTTGAAGTTAAGTCGGAAAAATTCATAGATCATGAAAATGCTCATTTTTTCATATTGGAACGATAGAATCTGACGCTTCGTTCAAAAGTTATGAGAGAATATAAATTATTTAAAATATAAGGATGCTTTTGACCAACCCCCATGAATTATATGATTCATTCGCTGTATTACATGAATTATATTATAAAATCGCTGTAGCACATGAACCACTGAACATAGAAGGGTGAATTTGGTCTCAAATTGAAGAGAAATGAATTTCGCCGAGAGGGACTTTGAATACGGATGCAAGTGTTCCCAATTCAAAGTTACAAACTTTTAAAGAAACGGAATAATTCCTGTAAAAAAAATTATAAAGTTAATTTGGAAACAGTTGATGATACAGAGTTGTAATAATTTGTCTCAATCTCTTCCAAATTCTATCCTCTAGAAAAAAATCATAAAATTTTTTCGTTCGATGCTTAGGTTCTGTATCAATTTACGAAAAACTAGAATTTTGCGCCTTCCAACCCCCCTCCCCACAAAACCCGATGCTCATAAGGGTGTAACTTTTTACCAAACACTAAAGGGGTTGTATAGAAAAAGTTGGCTTGGGAATCGTCCCTCTTCGGATGTTGAGGTTCGAGTCTAATTGCACCCTACCATATGTAAACATAAACTATGGTAATAGTATGTTTTTATGCTTATATATTAGAATAAACCCTATTTTAAGACATAGGGTGGTATTTTTTATAAAATCATATCACTTGTTGCAACTTTTAATAAAAACGCATAGAGAACCTCAAACTTTATCTTGAAAAAAGTCTTGAATTTCATTCTTGCAAATTTCTAGACACCCTGGTTGTAATTATCTATAGATAAACTAAAAAACTACAATAAATAACAAGGCAATGGAAACCTATACCTTCATAGTATGGCCATTGGTGTGAAGGGTTTCATTTTAGTTTACAGACATCATATTTGAAGTAATAAATTTCTAAAAATGATTTTTTCTAAGTTATAAATTTCTTTATGCATGATGAATTGCGCAGATAACACTGGTTAATTTTCAATTAATTCCACAACATGCAGTCAGTGATAAATTAGAGAATATACTTGATATAGTCTATCCAAGCAAAGAAGGCCCTCTGGCAAGATGAGAAAATGACTACAGCTCGGTCAATATTGGTTCAAAAATTGTTGATTTGGTCTCAAATTGTAGAGCAGAATGTTTTCTACAATTTTACACCAAATAAATATTTTTGAAGTAATATTGACCGAGCTGGAGTCATTTTCTCATCTTGCCAGAGGGTCTTCTTTGCTTGGACAGATTTTACTCACAATGTAACCCACATATGAGTCATGTGAGTATAGTTGACTCCAAAAAGTTGAGCGGTTTTGTCTGCCTCTTCCACATGATGTAACCTACTAACAGAGCTCATGTAAATCACCTCTTGTCTCTTCTGATTTCAAATAGATAGTTTAAGCATAAAGCTAAATGACAACTCATTATTGACATCAAATACAACATCTAGGCTAAACTCAATGACAACATCAGCTGTTGGAGCACATAAGGAGCAGACAAAATTGCCAACTTTAAGGCCTTAGTTATACAGGGTGTTTCAGGGTGCAATACTTTTCAGGCTCATTACTCACACCAAGTAGACAAAAAAGTTCCATGGGACCATCCCCCAAAAACGCTTTGTTACCGAGATAACAATGGCGGAAAATAAAGATTTTTCAAAAAAATATTAATTTCTCTCATTTTTTAGAGCTTTAATAAGGTTCTAAAATAATCAATTCCTATGTAAAATTACCTGATGAATTCAATGAAACCAGTTCCAAGTTTGTAACTTCAACGGTTATTGAGATAATTGGGAAAAATATGCTAGAAATCGCAATTTTTCAACAATAAGGGTTATAACTGGATAAGAAATCAAAAAATTGTATTTTTTATTAATGGAAGTTGAAGAGAGTCAGATTCTAAAGAAAAAGTTAAATGGCGGTGATTGTGTAAATCTTACCCAAATCTCAGAAATGGCAATCAAAAATAAAAAATTGACAAAACACAGCACAAGTGATGAATTTGTGTTTAGTAGCGATTTTGCGATTTTTGATCGCTATTCTCTTCAACTTCCATTAATAGAAAATGCAATTTTATGATTCCTTATCCAGTTATAATCCTTATTGTTGGAAAAATGGCGTTTTCTAGCTTATTTTTCCAATTATCTCAATAACCGTTGAAGTTACAAACTTGGAACTGGTTTCATTGAATTCCTCAGGTAATTTTACATAGGAATTGATTATTTTAGAACCTCACTAATGCCTCTAAAAAATTAGAAAAATTAATATATTTTGAAAAATCCCAATTTTCAGCCATTGTTATCACGGCAACAAAGCGTTTTTGGGGGTTGGTCCCATAGAACTTTTTTGTCTACTTGGTGTAAGGAATCAGCCTGAGAAGTATTGCACATTCCTCCTGAAACACCCTGTACAACAGCAATATTCTTGAGTCAGGCTTTACCATGGAGTAACTTATATTATTGCCGAAGTATAAGTATTCATGAAGGCTACATAAATAGCTACATTTTCCTGCATATTACTATAGTCTGTCCAAGCTAAGAAAGACATTCTGGCAAGATGGGCAAACAACTAAAGCTCAGTTAATATTGGTTCAAAAATTATAAATTTAGTTTCAAAATGTAGATCAGAATGCTTCCTACAATTTGAGAACAGATTTGTAATTTTCAAACCAGTATTGTCTGAGCTGGAGTCATTTTCCATCTTGCCAGAATGTCTTCTTTGCTTGGTCAGACTGTATCAAGGATTCTCTGACATATTTCATTCATGACAAGTGCATTCATTGAAGAATATAATGAATACCTTCATTTTTTACAACAGTTATGTTGAATACAATATCATAGTTCAAAATTCCTATAGATTTGAATTATTAGCGATTCATCATTTTTGTTAACAGTATGAAGAGCAATTGAAATCACTGAGGGAATCTTTAGAGAATGCAAAACATGAGCAGGAAATACTGGAGAAACAAAATTTGGAAAACATAAAAGCGCATGAAAAGGTAGGTAAATGTTGAAATTTTTAAAATACTATATTGCTTTCATTCACTTCCAAAAAATTCTTTTATTTTTGACCGTCATTTATCACAGAATTTTTTTTCAAAAGTATTGGGTCATTCAGGTCAACATGTAATATTTGTTTTGAACACACAGTATTTTAAAGAAATACTTGTTGGAACATAGAATTTCAAGATCTCAAGATATTGGAAGCCCATTATTTAAATGGAAGAATTATATCTGTTTGAATAAATCAAGTTTAAATTTTTAATTGAAGACACAGTTTAAATTTTCAATTGATCCATTTGTCCATAGTTTAATACTTTTTCAAAAATATACCCAAGTTGATCAATTTATCAAATAAAACAATCAAATTGAAAGGTATTGTATGCTTGGTATATCATTTTTGAAAGGTCTTGTATGGTATATCATTTTTGAAATGTTATTTATATAGTGAATCATGTATCAAGCTTATATACCTATCTTTTTGAGAGAAAAATGCACAATGGACACACAGTTTATGCATGTGCATATTGGTCCCTTCATACTATACTGAATTCCTTCCACAAAACTGATTTATTGTAAAATTTTATATTCAAATCAACAAATAATCACTGTTCTGATTATTTTCAGAAAATGGAGGACCTAGAAAAACACTACATGGAAATGATGGAGAATGTTTCCAAAGAGCTGAAAACAACTGACAATGATAGCCATTTAAATAAAGCAGGAAATTCAAACATGGAAAATTTGGGAGGAAATTCAGGAACCGATAAAAATTATCTTGGGAATTCAAATAATGTTTCAAATTCGGGTGGTAATTCAAACAATAGAAATTTTGCAGGAAATTTAAACAATTCAAATTTGGGAGGGAATTTTAACAACTCCAATTTGGGGGGAAATTCAAACAACAATTCAAATTTGGCAGGAAATCTGAACAAACCCACCACTATCAATAGAGGATTATCAAAATTTAATCAACCCCCATTCAAAGCACTACAAAATCAGGATGCCAATAAACAACAAAACACTGTAGTAAGAACTTGTGGAAGTTTAGGGAGTTTTGGAGGGAAAGATGACAAATTGGCACATAATTCTGGACAAATGATGCCAAACTCTTCTAAAATGTTGACAAATTCCACACAAATGATGACAAACTCTTCAAAAATGACAACAAATTCTACACAAATGACGCCCAACTCTGCACATATGGCGCCCAAACAGGGACTAGCAACAAAACCTGCAAATCAACACTACTGCCCAAAAACTCCCCTAGACAACAATCGGCCAATCAAGCCTATACTCACCAGTCTATCACAGTTCACAAATTCTAACCAAGGAGGTAATAACACATGGAATAGTAGCGCAGCACAGGGCCAAGGTAAGAAAATGAAGCCGCTTCAGTCTTTTCCAGATGAGATGGGTGGTTGTCATCCGCTGTATGCTGGGAATCAAAGCAAGGTGACCTTTAATCCAATAGTGACTTGCTCAGAGAAAGAAGCAGAACCTGGAAAGTGTGTGAGATTCCCTACTAATAAGAGGAAGTTGGGAATATGAGTTTCAAATAGTTAATGTATCACAGTAATAGATTAATTAAGTTTATCACAGAGGAGGCTGTGATCTTAGTTGGGAATTTGATTCATAAATAGTTAATAAAATATGGTAATTAATCAAGTTCAGCATAGATAAGGCTGTGAGTTATATTTCAGAGTTTGTATAGTAATAACATCATTAAAGTTTATCCTCTTTGAAGCTTTTTGTAGATGACCAAAGTATCTAGTAATAAAAGAAAGTTAGGAATTGATTTATGAATAGTTAATTATGGTCATCAATTAATTAAATTATTGTAATTGGAGTTTGGAGATGTAGACTTATTCAAGTTTATCCTCTAGTCAAACTTTCTGTATATTGCCATAGTATCTAGTAAACAAGCTACATAATAGGCCTAGCATCAAAATAAGCAAATAGCTTGTCTGTGATGAAAGTATAACATAGTATTAATGAATTAATTCAAATGATAGTTTTGTAAAGAATATAGATTTTGCATCAAGTGTCATTGAATTTTAGAATAATTTGAATTCCAGTTATTGAAGTTACATAGGATTTTTTTTTAGATTTTGTAAACTGTATAAATATTTGAATTATTCCAACTTTCCAAGTCATCTGTATATAAACAAAGTATCACACAGCATAATTGTATAATCAAAGGCCTACAGAATTTCTGTACATTTTGTAATATTAATAATTAGAACTGTTCAAGATAATAAAATAGTGTTGACAAGTGTATCACATAGTAATACTATCAATGGGATTTCTTTAGATTTTGAAACACAAATAGTATTTAAACATCCAACATGTAAACTGTAGACTTCATCTTGAAATATTTATGAAGATAATTACATGATGTAATTGAATTAAGAGTGGGTGGTAGTGGACGGCAAACTGCCAAACGGCAAAATCGAGCCCCATAAGAACAATGTAATTTTTATCAATCTCCTGGAGCAGATAGAGCCTCTATTTATGGACAGAATTTCACGTTCTTTATGTCATTCGAAAGAGAATTTAATTCTCCAGGGGCGTTACTTTTTAATTTTTCGATTTTTAGTTTATTTTAATAATTATTGCACAATTAATTAACTGAAAAAGTATTGAACTCTAATTATTGAAATAACCTAAAAATTGAAAAAGTAAAAAGTAACGCCCCTGGAGAATTGAATTCTCTTTCCAATGAGATAAATAACGTGAAATTCTGTCCATAAATAGAGGCTCTATCTGCTCCAAGAGATTGATCAAAATTACATTGTTCTTATGGGGCTTGATTTTGCCGTTTGGCAGTTTGCTGTCCACTACCACCCACACTTAAGAGTAACTATGGAGTAATATGAGTATAATATACTTTTTTTGTAATACGAATTGATGTTTAACAACAACTAAATGGAATTTTCAAAGTATATCACTTCAATAGAAACTTTGTAAATGCAATAAAAATTATTGGTTTTTCAAGGTTTATTCATGCAATGTAACTAGATGATGAGTATGATTTCTGAAATAGAGATAATTATCAACAATAATTAAAATTACATATTGATTTTATACTTTATATAGATGTATGTGTTTTGTTGGTGTGATAAAAATTATTATAGTTCTTTTAGTTTTTTAGTTTAGTTTTCAGATTGATTTTGACATTTTATTTTAAAAGATAGTCGATGTTTTGTTAATTCTATAATAAATTTAAATGTTGGTTCATATTGTCATAATTGTAATACATGTTGGAAAGTGTAAATTTCAAATTTAAATTCATTTTGGAAATTTGAAGTGTGAATAAAAATGATTATAAATATTTTGCTGTAGTCAATACTATCATAAAACACAAATTTGCCACTTCCATTGACATTTTCTATACTAATCTCCAAGAATCTCAAGTTATACAAACATAAAGTCAATAGTATAGCCTGTCCAAGCAAAGAAGACCCTCTTGTAAGATGGGAGAATCTTGTAAGACTCCTGGTTGGTCAATATTGGTTAAAAAATTATAAATGTGGTCTCAGAAGTAGAACAAATTGTTTCCTACAATTTGAGATCAAATTGATAATTTATGAACCAATATTGACCAAGCTTGAGTCATTCTCCCATCTTGCCAGAGGGTTTTCTTTGCTTGGATAGACTATCTAATACACTGTATAATAAATCAAACAATATAAATTACAATAAAATTGGATCCTGATTGAAAATAATATAAGATTGTACACAATAATATCCATTTATTCAATTCTGATAATATACTCCAAGAACATTTCAGATAAAAATTATGACAAAGTATAATAATCACAATAGTACAGCATTTTAAAAATAGACTATTCAAAAATACAATAATCTTAGAGCATGTAATGTACAAACTATAATATAAATAGTAGAATATGTATAAATATATAATAGTTTTTAACCTAAAATATCACCAAATTTTCAATTCATAGTAGGCCTATCAAATATGATTTGAGCCAACTAAAATAAGGAATAAATAAGCTATACAATATAAAATAGTGAAATTGAGACATGATTTTAAAGTAGAAATATCATAAATGAGAGAGATTCAAAAAGGTGAAAAAGAAGAAGAAAAAAAAGAAGTTGAGAGAAGAAGAAGAAGAAACAAAAGTAGTTGAGAGAAGAAGAAAATTAGAAGGAATAATTGAAAGATGTACAAAAAAGAAATATAGGAGTATACACTATCACATATTCAGTATAATATCTCATTTACAATTTTTAAATAATAATTGTAATAGAACTCCATCATTAGCCTACAATATTGAAAGATAAAAGTCTTATACAGTAATAATATTGGAGAAAATCATCAAAATTTAAAAAATGACTTGCAAATTTTACAACAAAATAAAAAATAGGTTACAATCTTGAATACATTAAATTTATCCTACAAAATAAGATAAAAATATTAAAATACATTCAAGAATAGATATCACTTTATTAAAACACTTATCGAATTACTTCCTTTAAAGAAATTGATACAATATTTAAAAAAATCAGACTTAAAAATGATACAAAAATTAAATGAAAAACATTATTTCCATCATACCTTGAATTTTTTTATAGAAAAATGAGAACACCTATTGCTAAATCTAATTATATCCATCTTATATACAACATTTTACAACAATCGGTATAGGTAAATATAGTACACAACTTTATATATTTTTCAATTTTTAGATTGACACAATAATTGATTTATCTGTATTAAAACAGTGAACGATATTGTATAATTAATTTGATATAGGTGGTGCAAGGTTTTTTGGATAGTATCACTATTTTATGGAATATGATTTGACATTCAATCATTTGCAAATACCTAAAAACATTGAATTATCACTACCTTGAAGGTGTAGCCCAAACAAAGGAGACAATCTGGCAATAAGGGAAAATGACTCTAGCTTGGTCAATATTGGTTCAACAATTATACATTTGGTCTCAAATTGTAAAGAATATTCTACTCTACAATTTGAGTCCAAATAAATAATTTTTGAAACAATATTGACCGAACTGCAGTCATTTACCCATCTTGCCAGAATGTCTTCTTTGCTTGGACAGACTATAATAATTTTAGCTAGACACTGTGAAATCACTTGGTAGAATACAGGAAACACCAACACCAATATTTGATACTGTATCTTGTTTGAGGATACTGTATATGGTTTGAGGACACCGTATCTTATTCAGGATACTGATATTTGACATGATACAGAGAACAACAATGTTTGATACAAATCTTGAATGAGGATACACGTATCCGGATACATATAACACAGATATCTGATACTGTATCTTGAATAAGATACAAGTTTTAGGTTACAGGAAACACCTATATTTGATACTGTATCTTGAATAAGATGCACAAAAATGTTTGATACTGTATCTTGAATGAGGATACACATATCAGGATACAGACAACACAGATATCTGATACTGTATCTTGAATAAGATACACGTTTTAGCTTACAGGAAATACCTATATTTGATACTGTATCTTGAATAATAAAGATACATGTTGCAAAATAATCAACACCAATAAATTTTCATCAATATTAATACAGTATATATTAATTATCAATGATTTTGATACTCAGATTATATTTTTGTGATGCTAAGCTCATAATTATCATTTGGTGGTTACTTTAAAATCTAGACATTTTGTATCACAGTCTGTCCAAGCAAAGAAGACCCTCTGGCAAGATAGGAAAAAGACTCCAGCTCGGTGAATATTGGTTCAAAAATTATAAATTTGTTCTCAAATTATAGAGCACAATATTTTCTACTATTTGAGATCAAATTGATAATTTTTGAACCAATATTGACCGAGCTTAAGTCATTTAACCATCTTGCCGGAGAGTCTTCTTTGCTTCGACAGACTATCAAGTTACATGATACAAAGATATTTGACACAGATTCAGAGTGACGCAGTTTGACATATAAAAGAAGCATTTTATTACAACCGATTTGACAGTGATTCATTAAAAATAGACATTGAAATACTACAATTTTTTGAGAAACATCAATACTCAACAGTGTATCCAGATAGAGAAACAGTATAGTCTGTCCAAGCAAAGAAGACCCTCTGGCATGATGGGAAAATGACTATAGCGTGGTCAATATTTGTTCAAGAATTATAAATGTGGTCTTAATAGTACTTCAAATTGTTTCCTACAATTTGAGAACAAATTGATAATTTTTGAACCAAAATTGACCGAGCTTGAGTCATTTTCCCATCTTGCCAGAGGCTCTTCTTTGCTTGGATAGATCATATCTTTATAGAGAAATTTCGGGATTTTCCCCATATGCTCTCATATTGTATAATAACAAAAGATATTGCATTAAATAGAACACAGATTTACATCAATATAATGTTTTTCAATTATCTCAAATAGAGACACTATACATAAAACACAAGTTGATTTCACATCAATATATAATGATTTTTTCAAACTTTTAAACAGGAGCATGTTTCACAAAATTTACAACTCATGTAATACTGGAAACAGGTCTTGTAATTCAACTCACATGAAGAGCTAATACATAGTTTATGTAATGATCCCCTTACGTCGCAAAAATTCAAAACCTGAAAAGAAATCAGTATATGCTGAATAACAATAATAACTACAGAGGGACCAACTATAGTTTGGTAGAACAAAGAAGACATTCTGGCAAGGTGGGAAAATGACTCCAGCTCGGTCAATATTGGTTCAAAAATTATAAATTTATTCTCAAACTGTAGAAAACATTCTGGGCCCTGGCTTATAAACATTTTACAATCCACATTACTCATAATTCGTGGATTTTATGGGCGTTTCTGTCTCATAAACGTTTCCAATGAAAAGCAAATTCTACAGTTTCAGCTGATTAAAAAATGACATGAAACGAATTTACCTCAAGTAAATAGAATATTGGAATAGTCCAATGATATTCCTTTAAAACCAAAACTTTGCTCCTAATTTAATGATTTTGATATATAAATTGATTTATTATTATGAATATATTTAATAATAAATATCAATCATTATTTTTATAGTGAGATTTGAACAGGAATCATTTTTGTTGCTAAAATATTATCATAACCTACAAAGAAAATCGTAAACAAACCAAGTCAGATGACCCTAGCCTTGTAATCTAAAATGGCCGCGTTGATTCGAGTTTGAACAGCTCTTATTGTGAATTTTTCGTCTGAACCAATTTACATAGACTTATAACCTACATCTTGAACCTTCATCATTCATCCTTTGCTTAAAATACTTGGAAACCAAGTCGCAATTGTAAAGAAAGAATAAAGAATACATGGGATTTCCTATTCCACTCGAACTATCGCGGCCATTTTGGATTCGAATGTTAGGGTCTTCTAGTGAGTTTTGGCTGATCGTTGATTCAACAGCTGATCCTTTCCAAAATTTGGAACATTGTAAATCTAGAGTTTTATTGGTGAATCTACAATCCCAATCACTTGTTTTTCATCAGAAAAACAAGCTGTAGATCTTTATAAGCCAGGGCCCTGCTCTAAAATTTGAGACTAAATTTATAATTTTCAAAGCAATATTGACCGAGCTGGAATCATTTTCGCATCTTGCCAGAATGCCTTCTTTGCTTGGACAGACTATATTTTATTATAGTCTCTGAAATGATAAAAAAATGGAAATAAAATTACTAGCAGTCTGTTTAAAAATATATATATATATATTTTGACTCTGCTAATTATATTCCTGGGTAGGAAAGATAATGAAATGAAAAACAAAAATTTAATTAACATATAGGCTACCTGAAATAGGTAAATAAAAATATGTATGGTAATATTTTGATCATAACTCAACATGATCTACAGATTAAATTTTTCTTATAAAAAACATGCAGTCTACATCTCAATTTTCTTTTAATTTTTTATTTATTTTCTATTTTTTAAAAATTTTCTTTGAGAAATTTTAGAAAAAAAACTATTTAGATTGAAAGTTAAGATTGTCTAGCATTAGATGTCTCATAAATTTGATCAAACTCTGTATTAAAGAAATTCTCCTATATTGAATTATTAAATGACCTAAAGAAACCCTGTATTAAGTGGAGTTTCCCCTTTATTACACGACCTATAAGAAACTGTATTAGAGGAGATTCTCCTGTATTACATAACCTATAAATTTGATGAAACAAGCTCCAGTGGTTTCTTTATAAATTTGGAATAAAATTCAATACATCAATTTGACACATTTATTGATCACTAAACCTTGATACTGATCTCAAAGTATTTGATACTGTTTCTCAAACATGATAATATATTCTGTCCAAGCAAAGAAGACCCTCTGGCAAGATAGGAAAATGACTCCAACTCGATCAATATTAGTTCAACAATTATAAATTTGGTCTCAAATTGTAGAACAAAACGCTTTCTACAATTTATAATAATAGAACTAATATTGAACGAGCTGGAGTCATTTCCCATCTTGCCAGAATGCCTTCTTTGCTTGGACAGACTATAAACACCAACTTTTTGGAACTCTACATAAAGCTGACGTCAAATAGTTAGGCGGTTTCGTCTGTCTCTTGTACGTGATGTAACCTACTAACAGCTGATGTAAGCATCTATTTTCTCTTTCGATTTTAAAAACATTATCTATGGGTTGATGAAGTCAATTAGAGTTGTAATTTAGCTATAGTTTGATCGAGCAAAGAAGACACTCAGGCAAGATGGGAAAATGACTCAAGCTCGATCAATATTTGTTCAAAAATTATTAATTTGATCTCAAATACTAGAAAACATTCCGCTTTACAATTTGAGGCCAAATCAATACTTTTTTGAACAAAATTTAGTCTCAAATATTAGATCAGAATATTTCCTATATTCTAAGACCAAATTTATCATTTTTGAACCAATATTAACCGAGCTGGAGTCATTTTCCCATCTTGCCAGGATATCTTCTTTGCCCGACCAGATCACAGCTAAATAACAACTCTAATTGACAATATCAGCTGTTGGAGCACACAAACAGACTAAACCGCCCAACGTTTTGGCCTCAGCTATATCAAGGATTGCTCACATAATATGATACAGTATCACTAATTGATATAGATGATATGATACACAAATAATATGTATCACAATTTGATACACAACTGAATTGTTGGTCCACTCCCTTTGTATTAGATATCTTCTTGAGTATATTTAATATATTTCATGAAGATATCTGGTACCTTCTCTTTGAAATCACCCCAAACTAGAAATTTGAGGTAGTTGATTTGAAAAGTTGAATTAATTTAAATTGTAAGTCATGACAATTCATTGTTATAACCTATGGATGGATGTAGTCTGTCTAAGCAAAGAAGACCCTCTGGCAAGATGGGAGAATGACTCCAGCTTGGTCAATATTAGTTCAAAAATTATAAATGTGGTCTCAGAAGTAGAACAAGTTGTCTCCTAAAATTTGAGATCAAGGTGATAATTTTTGAACAAATATTGATCGAGCTGGAGTCACTTTTCTATCTTGCAAGAGGGTCTTCTCTGCTTGGACAGACTATACTTGGAACATTTACAAAGATTTAAAACTTTTTAAACATGAACACACAACTTTGAAAGATTCGAAACTTTCCCCTGAATTTGAAACCAAACTTTCCCTAAAATTTGAAACTAATTCTCTCAAAAAACATTCTTCAAAATTGGAAACCCAACCTAGCCAAAATTTGAAACTAGTTCTCCCTCCACAAAATATGATACTTTTCAAATCTCTCAGCATTGTTTCCCCACCAAAAAAATTTAAAACTTTTCAATACTCTCAAAATTGTTCTCCCGCCAAAATTTTATACTTCTCAAATCTCTCAAGATTGTTCTCCCGCCAAAAATTTGAAACTTTCCAAATCTCCCAAAATTTCCCCCCAAAAATTTGAACTTTTTCAAATCTCTCAGCATTGTTCCCCCACCAAAAAAATTTAAAACTTTTCAAAACTCTCAAAATTGTTCTCCCGCCAAAATTTTATACTTCTCAAATCTCTCAAGATTGTTCTCCCGCCAAAAATTTGAAACTTTCCAAATCTCCCAAAATTTCCCCTCCTAAAATTTGAAACCAATTCCGTCTAATTTGTTTCCCCAAAATTCCAAACCCATCTCCCAAATTCCCCCCCCCCCCAATTTCAAAACCAAATCCCCAATTTTCCCCAGCTATTGATTGATTATAATATTGTTATATAATTTCATTGAAAATTATAATGTTTCTTTATATTGTTATATAAATTCATGAAAAATTATAATGTTTCTCTTTTAAAAGAAATGAAATTATTATTATTATTTGAAACCTAATTCCAAAATCTTCAACTTTTCAAATCTCCCGCCCCAAACCTCTCCCAACACATTTCTAACCAACAATTCAGTTAAACAAGGTTCAGTAATGGTTAGGCAAATAATAATCATTACCGCCATCGTATTGGAAACTCCACTTGATGGCAACTTCAGGGTACTGCTCTCTCCACAGCAGGACATCAGACTCCTGAATTTGGTCGCAGAAACTCACGTCAAGCAGCTGTAGTTCCTTGCAGTTACCCAGGAACCTGTTTGAGGGAGTTATAAATTTTAGAAATTTGCCACAAAAAATTCAAATTATGACAATAACAGTGAGCCATCAAGAATAGTGTTCCATTATATAGTCTGTCCAAGCAGAGAAGACCCTCTGGCAAGATGGGAAAATGACTCAAGCTCGGTCAATATTGGTTCAAAAATTATCAATTTGATCTCAAATCGTAGGAAACAATATGATCTATTATTAAGACCACATTTATAATTCTTGAACCAATATTGACCAAGCTGTAGTCATTTTCTCATCTTGCCAGAGGGTCTTCTTTGCTTGGACAGACTATAGCTAACCTCTGAATATAGCGCAGACAATTTCCAATAGTTGTTCTCAGCACTTGTATATCTTCTGGTTATCCCTGTTCAAAATTCTTAATTGGCGTATTTCTTTTTAATTGCGGATGATGCCCACATAAGCATTTTAGCTTGTGAGTGGGACTGTGGGTAATGGATAAAGAGTGAAAGACCTCAACTGAAAGACCTTGATGTGAAAAGATCAATTTATTTTGCGTATGCCCACTTGCTGTTTCAATATGCGATTGAAGCTTGGGGTGGTGCATATGATTGTCACTTTAATAAAATCTTCACATTACAAAAGCATCTTATAAGGGCAGCACTGGGTAAACCAAGACGATACCCAAGCAAGAAACTTTTTGAAGAATTAAATGTACCAACACTTAGACAGATGTATGTAACGAGGGTTGTTTTGCACTTAAATAAGGATAGAAATAATCTAGAAATTAGGAATATACCTTATCAGACTCGATCATTAGCATTAAATAATTTCAATATCAACCTAATAAAACTAGTAGTTTGTCGACACCAGTTCACCTATCTTTGCAATATATATTCAAACAAAATTCCGATAAAATTCATTAATTCAAAAATTACTAAAGCACTAATCAGGGAAATAAATTTATGGGTTGGGCAAAATATATATTCTACAATACCTAAATGTTAATAAGTCTGTTCATGATTTATTTGAGTTTTGAATGTCTTTCTATCTTCTATATTTACTTTTGAAAATTGATTAAGCACTGGGATGTGCTCATAACTGAAAATTTATTATTTTTGTATTTTTATTCATTAATTTTCATTTGGGAGAATAAACATGATTTGTTTTTGGTTATCACCGGTATATTGATCTCAACACGAAATTATTCAAATTTTATCATTGTATTATTTATAATAAGCATTATTATTGCAATTATCTTCATTTATTTTAAGTCTTGTTTTTTTCATTTTTGGGTATTGCTTTACTTTGTGCTGTTCCCTTTATGAACTCGCAGCTAGCGCACAAGTTTTCTTTGCTGGCTGTGCCAAATCATTTAGATATATTTTAATTTAAATTTATTATGCATTTTGTATGTATCATTCATATTTTGTAATTAACTACTGTATGTAATTTTTGGCGAAATAAATATATTATTATTATTATATTATAGTGCGAAGGTGAATGATGAGGTGAAAAACAGCCATGGCTACTGGGTCTCGAACCCTGACCAGCGGCAATGCTAGCGGACTGAAGTTTGTGACGCCCCAGCCCACTGCGCTAACCGGGCCGGCATTATTTTCACGATCACTTAAGAGTTTAATGTCATAGCAACGAGTAAACTAGTTAGTGTTTTTATTGTGGCTTGAAATTTTCAATTTTATACAATATTTTAGAAGAAATTTTGTGAAAATTGGTGATTTGATTCATTTGGAATAATTTATTGCTCTAAATTCAAAATTTTTATAATTCAGTATTTCTCCTGGACTATAAATTTATTATTTATTGAAGTGCTACGGAAATCTAACCTAGTTTCGAACTTTATTATTCATCAAAATTTGGTATGAAGACGTTTTGGACATTAGTCTGTGTTTTCAACCAATAAGTTATTGTTTCTGTAAAATGAATAAATGAAATTATTAAGTAGATAACAATGAAATAATACATAATTTCATAATCTTTCCTTGCATTTCACTGTCAATTTTATACATGGTAGCAGGGATACACGGGATCATGCGCAGGTTTTAGCCAAAAACCAGCAAGCTGTAACGTTTCACGGATCCTCAAAAAAATGTAATTGCAGATTGTCAGCTGATGAACTTCATGTGAGTCTGCATTAGAACTGCTATAGTCTGGCCAAGCAAAGAAGACCCTCTGGCAAGATGGGAAAATGACTCCAGCTTGGTCAATATTGGTTCAATAATTATTGATTTGGTCTCAAATTGTAGATCGAAATGTTTCCTGCAATTGAGATCAAATCAATAATTATTGGACCAATATTGACCTAGCTCGAGTCATTTTGCCAGAGGTTCTTCTTTGCTTGGCCAGACTATACTGACCATACCATGTTAACGTATAATCAACTATTTTTGTGGGTTCCTGAAACCTGAAACGTCATAATTATATCCACGGATACTAGTGGATATAGTCACAAACTATAGATCAGAAGGTATGTATGTCAATGGCGCAACAGTCCTATGAAGGGCCTAGGCCTACCAGCTGATTGCCAGTTTCATATTCACTAAACTATACAGTCCACCTAGGCAAAGAAGACACTCCGGCAGGACGGGAAACGACTCCAGCCCGGCCAATACCGGCCCAAAAGCCATAAATTCTCAAAAGAGCCCACAGCCCCCGAACCAACACGACCGAGCCGAAGCCACCCCCCCAACCACGCCAAAATGCCCTCCCAGCCCGGATAGAAAATACAGCATGCGAATAGTCATCAACCAGGATAGAGGTAACGTGTGGTTAGCACGTCGATCCTCTCAACCATAAGCCAGTCTTCACAACCAAGTGAAGATGCAGAACACCCCTGAACAACATGTAGTTTATCAGTTAGAGTGTAATGCAACAATTACTATTCCTCCAGAGAGTTCTAGTATCCGTGCTATAGTTTATTCACGATCACTTAAGACCACATAAACAAACTTTTTTTCATGTGTGCGTATAATGTTAGATCTTCTTCTTTTCGAAACGTTTGGCCGCAGTCGAATAGCTGACTCTTGTCTGGAGCTGTGATTGGCTACAGTCCGACTTGTCTTGTCTCAAGACTCTTGTTTTGAGCTGTGGTTGGTCACAGATGTCGGAATGTGGCCGACCTACCATTAAGAAAAGAAAGAAGACCTACCATTACACGCAAAAAATTTGTTCATTTCGTCTCAAGTGGTATCGTGTATCGGGCATAGAACACACAGTATGTATTACGCGCAGGTTTTAGCCAAAAACCTAGTTGTAACCATGCCAATTGTCTTCCGAAACCTACAGCTGAAAGTGAATAATCTATAAAATCTGAAACCAACTTTAAAAATTCAACTTTACAATTTTAAAATCTTTAAATTTTGAAACCATCATCTAGGCATGGATAAATGAAAACTCTAATTGACAACATCAGCTGTTGGAGCCCGACATAAGTTGTCCTATGAAAATTGCCTCGCCAATTGGCATCTTATAAAACTAGGCTTTACAGATAAAAAAATCAGTAACAATAGAACATTTAGCTAAACTTTTGGAAACATATAAAATGTTATGATGTTTTTATCGAGTGTTGTGTCTTTATCGATTATTAGTCGACTATTGAACCATCGATCGATAGTCAGTCAGTCGCTCTGTCTCAACTATGACTTGTCGTGTCATACGTCTATTTGAAGTGTCAGTCAATAAATAATAATGACGTTTAATCTGTCTATTTATTTCAATACAAGTTCACAACAACACTTTAAATCCCAAACTTACCTCAAACAAATATCGGACGTAATACACCGTAACCCAAGCAGATCCAGTTGTTGCAGCCTGGGACACTTAGTGACAAAAGGCAGCAAATCTCTATCGGTGATACCACGCAGGGCTGCCATGAACAGTTTACGCATACGAGGACATCCTTCGGCCAACGACGCCATGCAATCACCCGGTATACTCAGACCCAGACTACAAAACACATAGAAAATTAATAAAAACACACTCCATTTTTGGAATTTATTTAGAATCAATAACATTGAACTAGCTAAGAATATAAGGAAATTGAAAAAAAAACTAAACCTCATTCACGATAACTTGAAACAAAATAAACTAACCCACAACGTAAACAAACAGGGTGGCTACTATTGCGATGACAAACCATAGCAACTATAAGACACAGTCTTGACAATAAAAAACATTAATGACTCAAATCACACATACCCATTGCCAATGCTATGACGAGTCTACGCTACATCGTTTATAGGTTATGGTTTGTCGTGGCAAAGGTAGCACACAATACTTACACGCACACGCACACACACGCGAAACGTTCACGTTTATTTCGTCTCAAGTGATCGTGCATAGAGTGTAAAGCAAACACCATATGACTGAATGAAGAGAATGACAGCGCTGCTTTGAAAAATCCAAGCAGTGTTGCCAAACTGCCAATTTTTATTATATAACAGCAGATCGCAGGCGCAGCTCAAATATCTGAATCGAATATGATGTGAATTCCAAAATTTAACCTACAATGATTCATGAATAGACCGCTTTTCTTTCTCCCAAACCTCCGGATCTCGAAATCTGTGATTTCTTCATTTGAGAGTACGTTTGGGTCCACATCCACTGTCCGCAGGCCGTTTGTTGATCGATCAGCTGTCACTACAATTTTCCTACTGACAGTTGATCAAACTATCAGTACGCACTGACATTGGATGTGGACACTTATGCCCGGTTTTTCCAAGCACACTCAAATTTGAGGGACCCTCAAGTTCACTACACTTTACTACATTTCCTATACTTATCATAGAAAATGTCAGCTGTTCATCGAAATTTGAGGGTCCCTCAACTTTGAATGTGCTTGGGAAAACCCGGCATTAATAATTGTGTTTACGTGCCATCACACCCAAAAACTTTAGTTGAGCCAACTGAAACGATTTGCAGGGAAATGTTGAATTCCATATCCGAGGAATAAGAAGCAGAAGAAGGAAAAGGAAGAGAAGAAGAAGGAGAATAAGGTGAAGGAGAAGAAAAAAAGGAGAGAGAAAAAAGAGGAGGAGGAGGAGAATGATAAAAAGAAGAACAAGGAGGAGGAGAAGAATAAGAAGTCGGAGAAGAAGGTGTAGGATAAGGATTAGAGGGAGAAGGAGTAGGAGGAAGGATGAGGGGAAGGAGAAGGGGAAGAAGAAGGCGAAGGAGAAAAATAAGAAGAAGAGGTAGAAGAAGAAGGAGAGGTAGGAGAATTGGAAGGAGTAGAAGATGAAGATTGAGGGAGCGAAAAATTAAACTCTGGAATAAATAGCAGAAGAAGAAGAAAATTGAGAAATTAAGTAATCCCTGAAAAAAAATTGTGGGTTAAGTGGAAGAGGGGGCTTGCATGCCTCAACTTCGCCCACAAACTCTTGTAAATTTTTACAAAGTGTAAAATAAAGTCATTTTATCTATCTATCTAAATAAGGAGCAGAAGAAGGAGGAGAAGCACAAAAAGAAGATTAATATTGCAAGAGAGGAAATATAATTCATGGAATAAGGAGCTGAAAAAAAGGCGAAAAAAGTAGAAGACAAAGGAAAAATAGAAAAATGGAGAAGAAGGAGGTGGAGCAGAATGAAAATAGATAAAAAATAATCAATTATTGTAAATTCAACTTACCACCACCCTAGATCGACCTCCTCTAGTTTAGAGCATTGACTAAGCGCTCTCACTCCCACCGGTGTCAGACTATAAGTTTTCCAAAAGTCAATTGTCACCAGCTCCGTGTTGAATGTACCCATAGCCTGGGCTACTTCGTCCATACTTGATACCCTTACACAGCCACCTAGAAACAAAAAAATGTATAATAGGAAAATGTTAATCTATACAGGGTGTTTCAGGAGGAATGTGCAATACTTTTCAGGCTGATTCCTTACACCAAACACACAAAAAAGTTCCATGGAACCATCCCCCAAAAACGCTTTGTTACCGAGATAACAATGGCGGAAAATTGAGATTTTTCAAAAGATATTAATTTTTCTAATTTTTTAGAGCCTATAGCGAGGTTCTAAAATGATCAATTCCTATGTAAAAGTAGCTGAGAAATTCAATGAAACCAGTTTCAAGTTTGTAACTTCAACGGTTATTGAGATAATTGGAAAAATATGCTAGAAAACGCCATTTTTTAAACAATAAGGGTTATAACTGGGTAAGGAATCATAAAATTGGATTTTTTATTAATGGAAGTTGAAGAGAGTCGGATTCTAGAGAAAAATTTAAATGGCGTCAATTGTGTAAATCTTACCCAAATCTCAGAAATAGCGATCAAAAATCGCAAAATCGCTGCTAAAAATGGCGTTTTCTAGCATATTTTTCCAAATTATCTCAATAACCGTTGAAGTTACAAACTTGGAACTGGTTTAATTGAATTCCTCAGCTAATTTTACATAGAAATTGATTATTTTAGAACCTCACTAAAGCCTCTAAAAAATTGGAAAAATTAATATGTTTTGAAAAATCTCAATTTTCCGCCATTGTTATCTCGGTAACAAAGCGTTTTTGGGGGTTGGTCCCATGGAACTTTTTTGTCTACTTGGTGTAAGGAATCAGCCTGAGAAGTATTGCTCATTCCTCCTGAAACACCCTGTATAATTATGTGAACGCAAAATGGCAAATAGTATGTTACATAACGAGTGCGAGACAGTTTGTTTACAAACAAATGGCTGTTTCCACCCAAGTCGAATAGATGAGGGTGGGATATGATAATGAGTTTATAAACACCTTCCCATACAAGTTTTGTACAATTTGTTTTGTCACCTCTATATATAAAAGCAAAATGGCACTGATTCATTCATCACCAGAACTAAAAATCCACTGAACCGAATGCGTTCAAATATGGTAGGCATGTTCAGTTGGACGTTTAGACGCGCGCTAAGAACAGATTTTTGAAACTTCATAAGGATATGCCAAATGTTTGAGTTTTTCTATAGTTTTTCGGCGTTTTCTCAATTTTTTCGAGAACCAATCGGTAGAAAATGTTGATATTTGGTGGGCAGGTTCAGATAAGGTCTAGAAATGTTGTGTTTAAATATTTTTGCAATCCGTTCAAGATTACGCCAGTAATCAGGTTTACAAAATTGTAGATGTGTTGCAGGTTGCATATCTTCCGCCTTGATACGACCAATCCTAACTGTAAATTCAATGGTTCAGCGTGATTATAGATGAACTGATTTAGAAGATATATAGATATTGAATTAAGTTTCAAACTATCTCCGATATACTTCCTAAGGTTATGCTCGATATTAGCATTATACTATTTTACGGAATCTTTGGAGTTTTTCTTAGATTTTTCAAGAACAAATTGGCAGAAAATGTTGAAATTTGGTAAACAGGTCCAGATTAGGTCTATAAATGCTGTTTTCAATAAATTTCGAATCATTTCTGAACGGAATTTGCAGGCGAGCGAAGCGAGCCTGTTTGTCTAAGCTTACACTGACAGAGGTTTTGCAGTTGAGCAAAGCGAGCCTGTTTGACTCATACTGCCGATACTGTCGGGGGTCCAGTGGGTGGAGCCCCCTGGCTAAGTGGAGAAGGCGAGCAAAGCAAGCCTGCCGGCTAGTATAGTATAAGAAAAAATAAATTAAAATTAAAATTGATGAATAATTATTTTTTTTAAACATAACCTCAAAACAGTTTGAGCTTGAATGAAATAACCTTCAATTTCAGACAAAAAGCTGTCTCTATTGACAGTAGTAGTGGGCCATTTGCCAAACAGCAGAATCATGCTGTCTATTTATGGACAGAATTTCACATTCTCAATGTCATTGGAAAGAGAATTCAATTCTCCAGGGGCTGAACTTTTCACCTTCATTTTAAAGTTCATTTCAATAATTATAGTATTATTAATTAGCTATGTACCTAAGTATTCCACTCTAATTATTGAAATAAACTTGAAATCAAAAAAGTAAAAATATCAGCCCCCTGGAGAATTGAATACTCTTTCCAATGAGAAAAAGAACGTGAAATTCTGTACATGAATAACGGCGCTATATGCTCCAAGAGATTGATGAAAATTACATTGTTCTGATGGGACATAATTCTGCTGTTCGGCAGTTGCCGTCTGCTACCATCCATCCTTGAAATTTTATCATGAACAATAAAGAACAGCTGCAGTGTGGTGAGGAACAGCTGAAATGCAATGAAGAACAGCTGCAGTATGGTAAAGAACAGCTGAAATGCAATGAAGAACAGCTGCAGTATGGTAAAGAACAGCTGAAATGCAATGAAGAACAGCTGCAGTGTGGTGAAGAGCAGCTAAAATTCAATGAAGAACAGCTGCAGTATGGTAAAGAACAGCTGAAATGCAATGAAGAACAGCTGCAGTGTGGTGAAGAGCAGCTAAAATTCAATGAAGAACAGCTGCAGTATGGTAAAGAACAGCTGAAATGCAATGAAGAACAGCTGCAGTGTGGTGAAGAGCAGCTAAAATTCAATGAAGAACAGCTGCAGTATGGTAAAGAACAGCTGAAATGCAATAAAAAAAGCTGCAGTGTGGTGAAGAGCAGCTAAAATTCAATGAAGAACAGCTGCAATATGGTAAAAACAGCTGAAATGCAATAAAGAACAGCTGCAGTGTGGTGAAGAGCAGCTAAAATTCAATGAAGAACAGCTGCAGTATGGTAAAGAACAGCTGAAATGCAATAAAGAACAGCTGCAGTGTGGTGAAGAGCCGCTAAAATTCAATGAAGAACAGCTGCAGTATGGTAAAGAACAGCTGAAATGCAATGAAGAACAGCTGCAGTGTGGTGAAGAGCAGCTAAAATTCAATGAAGAACAGCTGCAGTATGGTAAAGAACAGCTGAAATGCAATGAAGAACAGCTGCAGTGTGGTGAAGAACAGCTAAAATTCAATGAAGAACAGCTGCAGTATGGTAAAGAACAGCTGAAATGCAATGAAGAACAGCTGAAATGCAATGAAGAACAGCTGAAATGCAATGAAGAACAGCTGCAGTGTGGTGAGGAACAGCTGATGTTTAGTTTTCTATGATCAGCAACTAACCAACATCAAATCTCGCTTGAAAAGTTATCGATTACAGACTATTATGACTAAAATAATTATTGTTCTAAAGTTAAATATCTACTAGCAGTTTGTTATGAAAAGCAAAATAGATGAGGATTGTTTTTGTTACTCACCCAAATTGATGTGTTTCAGATTGGGACTGGCTTTCAGTATTTTGACTAACGGTGCAGTTTCAATGGTAGTTCTATACAAGTCCAACCTTTCCAATGTATTGAGATCAGCGATGTATTCAAAGCCTATAGTCGAGATTTTTGAGCAATTACGTAGGGTTAGTTCTGAAACAAATGGAAAATTGATAAAATTATAAATATTACAATTCAATTAATTCAGTCAAGTACAACACAATACAAAATGGATGTAACTCAGAAACCATTAATACTTATAATAGCTGAGGCCGCAAAGTTAGATGGTTTTGACTGTACGTGATTTTATTTAACTCTGAACCAATATTAATAATAATAATAATAAAACCAATATTGACCGAGCTGGAGTCATTCCCACATCTTGCCAGAATGTCTTCTTTGCTTGGACAGACTATACTGGAAGATATATAGTTGTGCCAAGAACAGAAGAGCCTCTTGCAAGATGGCAAAGGGTAGTGAGAGTGTAACTACGCATGCGCAGAACTTAGAATTCCAGGGTAAAATCACTTCAGCCAACCTACCGTTTTTACACTAATTGTAATCATATTGATTTCACAAATGGAAATATTTTTTCATTCATTTATTTTTTTAATTATTGACTTATGATAGCACAAATCATAACATAATTATGAACTGAGACAGAAAAAAATAGTCTAAGCCTGTACTATTTCTTCCTTAATTTGGCTATGTTGGAACAATTTTCATTTCGACTACTGGCAGCAGTGAATGGCAGCCATGTTGCCAAAGGCTCTTCTATTCTTGGCCGAACTATAACAGCTGATGTAAAGCATCTATTGTCTCTTTTGAAATCAAAAACATAATCTAGACATAGCTAAACAACAACAACAATTTAATTGACAACATCAGCTGTTGGAGCGCACTAGGAGCAGACAAAACCGCCTAACTTTTAGAGTTAGCTCCAACCACACTCTAAACGTGTTTGTGTAGGAAATTCAAAGATATTGAAGCCACATGCTAGAACTTAACTTGAAAAACTTTGACAAATTTCAAGAGTAATTCCCTCTCGAAATACCGCTTCTATGACGCAGTATAGTCTGTCCAATCAAAGAAGACATTCTGGCAAGATGGGAAAATGACTCCAGCTCGATCAATATTGGTTCAACAATTATTAATTAGGTTTCAAATTGTAGATCAGAATGTTTCCTACAATTTGAGACGAAATTGATAATTTTTGAACAAACATTGACCGAGCTGGAGTCATTTTCTCATCCTGCCAGAGGGTCTTCTTTGCTTGGACAGACAGACTCTAGCATAGAATCAAGCATTCATAATTATTGGCCTCTTTTTTGTATATCAAGAATTATAATTTCAGAGAATGAAACTGACTACACTATAAAAATACTCTATCGATCCTTGAAAGAACTTTGAGTTTTATTCATAATTAAGCATGCTGTACACGGGGACAGTAGTGTCGGCCAGTTGAATATCTGTAGCCAATCACAGCCTTTGTCTTGTCATTAAGTCAAACAACAACAGCTGTGATTTGCTACAGATATTCAACTGGCCGACAGTACTGCACCCGTGTACAGCATGCTTAAGTGATATGGAAAAAATTCGCTCCGGCAGCTGACAGTCGGAGAGAGTCCATTTCAAATTGTATGATGGCTCAAATCATATGACTTATAATGAGCTATTCAGGGTATGAATTCAAAGGTGCCGTTTTTGAAAAACCCATGAAAAACACAATTTTCGGCATATTATTCGCCATTTTCTCTGCCATTTTTGATTGGATTTTTTCCGTTGATGGCTCAAATTGTAGGGCATAAAAATGGTATTATACACACCAATTTTCAAAACGATCAAGTTATTTGTCGATTTGTAGTGATTTTTTAAAATTTTCATCCCCTAATTTCACCCCCTTCCCTTGGATCAATTCGGCTGGTTAACAAACTTGACCGAGATATTAACACTAATGATTTTTGTGCAAAATTTGGTCGCTCTCCAACAAGCCCTTCGGGTGTTATCGTGTTAACAAGAATCTGTACATATATATATATATATATATATATATATATATATATATATATATATATATATATATATATAGAGTCTGGGCTGAAGAAGGCTTGCTTCAGCAGCCGAAATATTCCCTGGCTCAAAAATGTAAGTTAAGTCTTCTTTCTAAATGTTTTTTCCAATTCTACAAGTGTCTTCTGTATATATTATTACCATTATTTTAAAGTGACTCTGTGATGTGCTATATATATATATATAGATATATGAATTTGAACGGACATCAGATTCATGTTCAGGGGGCTCGGAAACGTGTAAAAAATATATCGCATCATATATTTGCGATTATCCGGTCAAGACCAATAGTGCATTTTTTTCAAATGAAATGCACTAAAACCATTTAAAATGCTATGTCACATTGGAAATTAAAAATTTTTCTTTGAACTTACCTTTGAGGTATTTACATTTCGATGTGATGATACGTACACAGGAGTTATCTACATATTTACAGCAGTCTAAACGTAGGATTATCAAATTCTTTCCACATTGTTCAATAAAGCTGAAAAAGAAAATAGATAAATAATTATCAAATTCAAATTCTTCATTTCAATTCAATTCTTCATTAATTATTTATAATGAAAAGACAAGACGTTGTCAAACCACTGATTTATTATAGAATCGAGATACAGGTTAACTGTTTACCAGAGATTGATAATGGTTTAACAACCGAAACCAGTATCTCGATTTTCTAATAAATCAGTGGTTTGACAACATCTTGTCTTTTCATTTAATATGGATAAGTACCACAATATCACCTTCACAACTACTCAATGGCTCAACAGCCCATGAAGGGGTTGCCAGTTTCATATTCACTTCACTATACAGCACTAAGTGAATTATCATCATCAGGATAGAGGTAACGTGTGGTTGATCCTTTCAACAATAAGCTAGCTTACGTAACCAAGTGAAGGAGCAGAACACCTCTAAATAACATGCAGTTAATCAGTGTAATGCAACAATTAGTATTCCTCCAGAGACGGGAAACGACTGACTGTCTTTAATAACGACAAGGCAATTTCCCAAAGGAAAAGATTACTAAATATTATAATTATACTCATCTATATCTATAAAAGCGAAGTGGCACTGACTGATTGACTGATTCATCACCAGAACTAAAAATCCACCGAACCGAATGCGTTCAAATTTGGCAGGCATGTTCAGTTGGACGTTTAGACGCGCGCTAAGAACGGATTTTGAAGACTTTTCAAGGATACGCCAAATATTTAAGTTTTTCTATAGTTTTTCGGCGTTTTCCTCATTTTTTCGAGAAACAAACAGTAGAAAATGTTGATATTTGGTAGGTAGGTTCAGATAAGGTCTAGAAATGTCGTGTTAAAATATTTTTGAATTCCGTTCAAGATTACGCCATTAATCAGGTTTTTCAAAATTGTAGATGTTTTGCGGGTTGCATATCTTCCGCCTTGATACGACCAATCCTTACTGTAAATTCAATGGTTCAGCGAGATTATATATAAACTAATTTGGAAGATATTGATTCAAGTTTCAAACTATGTCTGATATAGTTCCCAAGGTCAATATCAGCGTTTTACTATTTTTCGGAATTTTCAGAGTTTTTTCTTGGATTTTCGAGAATAAATTGGTAGAAAATGTCGAAATTTGGTGAACAGGTCCAGATTAGGTCTAGAAATGCTGTGTTCAATAAGTTTTGAATCCCTTCTGAACGGAATTTGCAGGCGAGCGAAGCGAGCCTGTCTCAGCTGTCACTGACAGAGGTCATGCAGGCGAGCGAAGCGAGCCTGTTTGACTCACTTACACTGCTTATACAATCAGGGCCCCCTGGCTAGGCGAGCGAAGCGAGCCTGCCGGCTAGTCATTCAATATTTTTCACATCATTTTTGAATTCAGATAATATAGTAGCTGCTAACCCACAAGGTAACCTTATGTTGACAGTGCCAAAAAAACAGGTAGTAATTATAATGTTATTCTTGTTTTATTCTTTTTTTTCAAGTTGTGCACATTATTATCTCCATTCTATTTCATTTAAAATTGTATTAATTGGCAAATAAAATTCATTCATTCATTTAATTATGTAGTTATTCATTCAAAAGCGATGTCATAGCAACAAGTAAACTAGGTTTTTATTGTGGCTCAAAATTTTCAAGTAATAAAATAATATTCGTGTAACCTGGCTGGCTCAGGTCTGGTGTCAGAGTTTTCAGGTCGCTCCTGATCAATTTCAGGGCCTCTGACATAACTTAACGACTGTTTTTAGGCAGCCGGGACCGACGGCTTAACGTGTCCATCCGAAACACGGGAAAGTGGCCTGAGAAAAATTTCTGGTCTGACCTGGGTTTGAACCCGGGACCTTTGGGTTGTAACGCCAGCGCTCTACCCACTCAGCTACGCCACCCCCTGAATTTAGATAATAATTATCTAATTAGCTACAATTATTGTAGCTGCTAACCCACAAGGTTACCTAATGTTGACAGTGCCAAAAAAAACATGTAGTAATAATAATAATGTTATTCTTGTTATATTCTTTTTTTCAAGTTGTGCACATTATTATCTGCATTCTATTTCATTTAAAATTCTATATTGTATTAATTGACAGATAAAATTCATTCATTCATTCATTCAATTATGTAGTTATTCATTCATTATTCATTCGTTTTAATTGTGGCTCAAAATTTTCAAATCTAAACAATACTTAACAAGAAATATTGATTTCTTTGGAATAACCTATTGCTCAAAATTCAAAATTTTTATAATTCGGAATTTCTCCTAAACTATAATTTTTTTCTTAATTAAAGTGCTACGAAATTATAACCTAGTTTCGAACTTTATTATTATCATTCATCAAAATTTGGTATGAAGACGTTTTGGACATTAGTCTGTGTTTTTAACCAATAAGTTATTAGTTTCTGTAAAATGAATAATGCAATCACATAATGATGATAAAATTATGAAATAACATACTCCAAATTCATGAAAAATAAATAAATAAAAATTTTTATCCACATTGAGAATGGGCTTAGCTCCCGAAACATGTATGTGTGTTTTATAATTTTAAAGTTTTCAAAAAAAGGGTGTTTGATTTTTATTTATTTTTCAATTATTTTAAACAGCCCTAAGTTTTAAAGTTCTTTATCCAAATTCATGATTTCATTACGTTTTGGTTATGTTGACAAAAAAAAATCAATGATTATTATCTTTTATGGGCGATAATTATTAAAAAAATTCTGTTTGATACTTACTCTGAGAAGAAATTGACTGGAATGTTGCGATAGTTGAAGCACCAGGAGAGATCAAGCTTTGAAAGGTGGTTGCATCGTTTCGAGAGAGACAACAAACTTTGAGGGCTCATCCACGGCCAGTATGGCTGCCAAAAAATAATTTTATAAATAAATAAATATACAGGGTGTTTCAGGAGGAATGTGCAATACTTCTCAGGCTGATTCCTTACACCAAGTAGACAAAAAAGTTCCATGGGACCAACCCCCAAAAACGCTTTGTTAACGAGATAACAATGGCGGAAAATTGAGATTTTTCAAAATATATTAATTTTTCTAATTTTTTAGAGACTCTAGTGAGGTTTTAATATAATCAATTCCTATGTAAAATTAGCTGAGGAATTCAATGAAACCAGTTCCAAGTTTGTAACTCGAACGGTTATTGAGATAATTGGGAAAAATGTGCTAAAAAATGTCATTTTTCAACAATAAGGGTTATAACTGGATAAGGAATTATAAAATTGTATTTATTATCAATGGAAGTTGAAGAGAGTCGGATTCTAAACAAAAAGTTAAATGGCGGCGATTGTGTAAATCTCACCCAAATCTCAGAAATAGCGATCAAAAATCGCAAAATCGCTACTAAACACAAATTTATCACTCTTGTCAATTTTGCGATTTTTGATCGCCATTTCTGAGATTTGGGTGAGATTTACACAATCGCCGCCATTTAACTTTTTGTTTAGAAACCGACTCTCTTCAACTTCCATTAATAATAAATACTATTTTATAATTCCTTATCCAGTTATAACCCTTATTGTTGAAAAATGGCGTTTTTAGCATATTTTTTCAATTATCTCGATAACCGCTAAAGTTACAAACTTGGAACTGGTTTCATTCAATTCCTCAGCTAATTTTACATAGAAATTGATTATTTTAGAACCTCCCTAAAGCCTCTAAAAAATTAGAAAAATTAATATGTTTTGAAAAATCTCAATTTTCCGCCATTGTTGTTATCTCGGTAACAAAGCGTTTTTGAGGGTTTGTCCCATGGAACTTTTTTGTCTACTTGGTGTAAGGAATCAGCCTGAGAAGTATTGCACATTCCTCCTGAAACACCCTGTATATTATTGTCAATCAATAGCCGGAGCTGCCCGGCTCTAGCCATCACAACTTTATTAACATCACTATATTATAAGTGTTCACTATGTTATTAGGTAGTAGCCCTAATGTATAATAAATAAAAAATAGTGAATTTCACCCTTTTTATGTCATTTTCAAGTGAATTTCACTATTAATTGATCTATTATACATTAGTAGCCCAATATTCATAATATAGTCATGAGAATAGAGTTGTGATGGCTAGAGCAGCGCAGCTAAGCCGTGACAGCTCAAGCCGCTTGGGAATTGTACCTTAACAACAAAATGAACATTTTACAGTCTGTCCAAGCAAAGAAGACCCTCTGGCAAGATGGGAAAATGACACAAGCTTGGTCAATATTGGTTCAAAAATTATCAATTTTATCTCAAATTGTAGAAAACGATTTGATCTACCACATTTACAACTCTTGAACAAATTTTGACCAAGCTGGAGTCACTTTCCCATCTTGCCAGAGGGTCTTCTTTGCTTGGGCAGACTATAATATTTCTATTATCATATGATATCATAATCAAAACAGATGTAAATACAAAGAATGAGGAATGTTTTAAATTACAGTAAATTACCATATAAAGTAGATATAGTTGATAAATAAAATTAAAAATCAAATACCCTTTTTTAAAACTTTTAAAGTATTATTGTTCACACACATGTTTCGAGCTTAAGCCCATTTTGAATGTGACTATAATAATACTCTGAGTATATTGACATTCTTTGAATAGAGGAGAGATTGTCGAAACTCTATATATAAAAGCGGTACTGATTCATTCATTCATTCTTCACCAGAACTAAAAATCCACTGAACCGAATGCGTTCAAATTTGGCAACCATGTTCAGTTGGACGTTTAGACGCGCGCTAAGAACGGATTTTAAAAACTTCTGAAGGATACGCCAAATATTTTAGTTTTCCTATAGTTTTTCAACGTTTTCTTCATTTTTTCGAAAACCAATCGGTAGAAAATGTTGATATTTGGTGGGCAGGTTCAGATAAGGTCTAGAAATTTTGTGTTGAAATATTTTTGCAATCCGTCCAAGATTACGCCAGTAATCAGGTTTTCAAAATTGTAGATATGCTGCGGGTTGCATATCTTCCGCCTTGATACGACCAGTCCTAACTGTAAATTCAATGGTTCAGCGTGATTTTAGATGAACTAATTTGGAAGATCAAGTTTGAATCATTGAATCAAGTTCCAAACTATATATACTTCCGACATACTTCCCAAGGTTACGCTTAA
The DNA here is from genome assembly GCA_017141385.1 of Sogatella furcifera. Taxonomy (NCBI): domain Eukaryota; kingdom Metazoa; phylum Arthropoda; class Insecta; order Hemiptera; family Delphacidae; genus Sogatella; species Sogatella furcifera. The sequence continues at coordinate 5,010,440 of CM029559.1, read as the reverse complement.
TATTAGCGTTTTACTATTTTTCGAATTTTCTGAGTTTTTCTTAGATTTTTCTAGAACAAATTGGCAGAAAATGTTGAAATTAGGTAAACAGGTCCAGATTAGGTATAGAAAAGCTGTGCTCAATAAATTTCAAATCCCTACTGAACGGAATTTGCAGGCGAGCGAAGCGAGCCTGTTTGTCTCAGCTGTCACTGACAGAGGTTTTGCAGGCGAGCGAAGCGAGCCTGTTTGACTCACTTACACTGCCTATACTGTCGGGGGTCCAGGGGGCGGAACCCCCTAGCTAGGCGGAGAAGGCGAGCGAAGCGAGCCTGCCGGCTAGTTTTAAATAGTCCTAAGTTTCAATTTTAAAAGTAGATATAGCTTGAAACTAACTAGAAACTTTCTCAATTTCGTTAATTTAAATCACAAACATGAATAAGACTTACCTTGAGATTGAGCTCGGTATACAGCAATGAGTCCATTACAATAGAGTGGAAATGCCTATTTACTGTACAGCAATTCGAGAGTGACACAAGATCAAGGAACCCAAAAATATACAGAAGCGTTTCATCCTGCAAAAAATGTTAAAAATATCATTACAATAACAATATGGAAAAAATACAACTCAAAAATATCATTACAAGAATCTAATGTTTATTTATTGAAAAGAAAGAAAAACAAAACAATGCTGTGGTGGGTACAAAAAAGCCTTTATATCAAGGTAAGTAAATCTACCAGGTAGGCTAGCGTCCATAAGAGCCCAGTAGTCCACTTTTTCCTGCCGGATGACGTCATTATTTTTATTTTTTACATTATGCTTTATACCTATATTTATAGGTATATTCGACATGTATCTAGGATTCCAATTTTCCAGCTGTTCCACAGAGAATTGAAAAATAAAAAATACCACGTAAAAAGCTCAATATCAATGAAAATAATTGTGAATGTATGTAAAAATAATGAATTAAATTATTGAGTATTATTACAGTCGAATAATGATGAATAATGTTGTGATATTAGATCAATTGTTGTGATAAATTGGGGCCAAAGATTTGAGAAGCTGGCGCTCTCGTTGAGAAAAAAGTAAGCTTTGGTGGGTTCAAACTATGCGATTACAATTATAAAAATGAAAATAATCATATTTCACTACACAACAACTAGGACAACTTAAAAATATTGTTTCCTTGTTAATTGTGATGTTCTCAACTCATCAGAATTAATTACAACAATGATATTCTTCAACACTAACGAAAATAGGTTATGTTTACATTTTCATCAGCTTTTCATTTTGGGCGCTAGAGTGCAACACTGTAGAAAATTAGTGACGTCAGATTTGTGAACCATAATTTCCAGGCAAATATCCCACCTGGTAAGATTTGCTAGTCTTGCCTTTATATTACTCAATTATCTATTTATTTCACCAAAATAATACAGTAAAAGAGAGAAAAAACAGGCATCAGCCCAAAACTTCTTCTACACCAATTTTGATTGAAATGTCCAAATTCAGATTATGTTACTTTTCACAAACTTTCCACTTCAGACAATTTTCACATCATAGAAATTTTGAATTTAGAAGGTTTACAGACGAAATAAATATAGAAAATCCATTAAAATAATCATTCTAAAACTTGAAAAAAATATAATGATATTACGGATCTATTTTCATTTCCATTTCTACCTAGATCTTAAAAAAACAGCTAGAATCTGAAACACTTAGGCTGAGGCCGCACTGCTGGTGGGAAGAGCCTGGAGGGTGGAGGGTAGTTGGTAAATTTATAGAACATACACACCATCCACAGTAATACATAGTATGAATGGTATGTTTTCAGCCACCATCTTGAAATTCTTAAATATGGACAACATAACCTCAAAAAACAGAATGACGTCAGAGGTTATGTTGTCCATATTTAAGAAATTCAAGATGGCGGCTGAACACATACCATTCATACGATGTATTACTGTGGATGTGGTGTTAGTTCTATAGATTCACCAACTACCCTCCACCCTCCAGGCTTACCCACCGGCAGTGCGGCCTCAGCCTTAGAGTTTCAAAGGATGATTGACTTTGAAAGATCTTCTTCGGTGTGAAATTCCCGTATTAATTTTGGATAGAACTGAACTGTTCAATAGCCAAGTGCTAGATTGCAGTTAAAATTCATTAAAAAAAATCCAATCGATACACACCGGTAACAGTCCAAACAACCCGCTATTCTCCTTGGGATGTAGGGAAACAGCCTGTTCCGTTTTCTCACTACTCCCCATTCCCTTTTCCCACCACGGATCGTCCTCCAATTGCTTGAAGAGGGCATCGCACACTTCCGAAAGAGAAGTTTCTACTCCTCCTCCTCCTCCTCTTTCTTCTCCTCCTTTTATTACTCCATTCGTGATAGGAGTTGTGGTAGGGGTGGCTTGGTCTTTGGAGTCTGTAGGGGGTGTCTGTGGAACAGGAAATAGTAATAAATTAATGAAGAAATATTTAACATTTATGTCACATGTTTTTATTATTTTAATGAAGAAGTTTGAAAAAAAAATCAGAAAAGGAGGCAATAAATTAGAACGTAATTAACAAAAACGGCTCAATACACAGAATGATGATTACAAATTATGACTCATTCTTGAAACGTTGTATTTATGAATGTAAAAAAGTTGAATAAATCAACATTATTTCGGCTAGAAAATTCAGTAAATCTTCTAAAATATTAAAACTTTGAAGTGTTTGTTTGGAGTCAAAATATGTGACTGTGAGGCTGAGGCCGCACTGCCGGTTGGTAGAGCCTGGAGGGTGGAGGGTAGTTGGTAAATCTATAGAACATACACACCATCCACAGTAATACATTGTATGAATGGTATGACATCATTCTGTTTTTTGAGGTTATGTTGTCCATATTTAAGAATTATAAGATGGCGGCCGAACACATACCATTCATACAATGTATTACTGTGGATGGTGTGTATGTTCTATAGATTTACCAACTACCCTCCACCCTCCAGGCTCTACCCACCGGCAGTGCGGCCTCAGCCTGAAAGATAAGGGAGAAACATAGCCTAGATTGTATTCAAAGAAATTTGAAAAAAATCAGAAAAGGGGACAATAAAATAGAGTGGAATGAAGAAAATCAGTGAAAAATACAGTGATAAGAAACGCTAAACCGATTTACAAGACGCTGTACTTATTATTGTAAAAAATTCAAATGAACAATATTTTTATTAATGGAAAAAGAAAATTTCACCCCCCCCCCCTCCCAACAGCAAGGGGGGTCCGGGGCCCACCGGAAAAAATTTGAAATTTTACAGTACAAAATACCGTTTTAGAGCCATCTATTATTTGTATTGAATACTACGGACTTCACTTTGAGGGTTGAATCATATCTCTCAACAGTATTATTTTAATTCTATCTGTTTAGTTTGTGTCCAAAACATCATTGTAAAGCATTCTTTCTCAAAGAGAAATAATTACATAACCATCTATCAATTCTAGAATTGTTATGAATAATTAATACAGATTCACTTTACACAGTTCAAACCGCAGCAATCAGAATGTTTTGAGCATAACTTATGATATATTTTTTGTATGTATTTTTCAGATTATTCACTTTATGTAGTTCTACCCCCCAGCAATTTAGCTTCGTAAATACTACAGTGACTATATGAGACTTATACAGGGTGTTTCAGTAATGTCGAGCATTTTAGGGTGTTGTTCCTTGGTAAAAAACATAATCAAATACCATTTTCAAAATGTCCGTATGTGCCCAAAACAAAAATGGCGCTGTGTGAGTAATTGAGGACTCTCAGACATCTTGAAAATTATATTTAGGTATGTTTTTTACCAAGGAACAATCCCCTTTAATGGTCGATACTACTTCTGAAACACTTTGTATAGTCACTGTAGTAAATACTACTTGATCAGTTGGGGGGAGCCTTGTTTTATTCAGAGATAGTGTTGTAGAGCTCTATTTTTTGAGATAACTCACATTAATTGAAAATGCAGTTTCATACAAATGCAGTTTAGCCCTTAAAAATCTGTACTTTTTGGACACAACTTGGTCAGTTGACAATGAAGTCACTAGCAATATCCGTTCAATCAGGTTTTTAGGATACTTAGCTCATTAAATCAATAATAAATAAAATTACAAAGGTCTTAATTATTCCTTCAGATTTCCTTGCTGATTTTCTATTAGAATTTATAATTTCAATAACCTTATAGAGTGATAGAGCTTTTATATTAATTCATAAAGTTTCAAATTAGGAGAAATTTCATTCATTTTATAAGGTACAGTATAATTTTTTTTTTCAATTATTCTGATGCAGGTAATCAGCCTGAAAAGTTTAGTGAACTTTTAGGGAACACTCTGTATAAACTACATAAACATGAAGGTATGCCAAAAATTTCGGTTTGTCCGCGCCCTCAGGAACCCCCTCTGGCTACGCTACTGCTGGTACCCCCAGGTAAATAGGGGGGGGGGGAAACTTTAGGTTTCAATAGAATTGATTCCAAAGTATTCGCACCCCCACCCAAAATTTACACCTACTCTAGCACATGGGGTTCCCATAGTTGAGTAGGTTAATTTCCAATAAAAATAAATAAAAAATTGTAACTTTATTCTTTAATTCTTTAAACACTAACTGGATTTAAATTTAAATTGTACTCATTACATTTGCTTGCTGTTTTGTTCATTTTTGTTTTTTGTTTGTTTTTTAAGGAAATAAAATTATTATTATTATTATTATTATTATTAATAACGAATAGGTTTAATCTTATCATCTATAATAAAACACATACAAAATCAACAGTCAACTTTAGAGAAATAATTTATTAAATGAATCTACAAAGTGATATCCAAATCTAAATGTTTAATGAGTTAATCTTAGTTTTTAAACTGCTCAGTTTAGAAAAGCCACGCTCACACAAGCAACTGGTCACGATAAGCGATATTTTTAATAATTCAATTGTTTTAAATAAGTTCAAATATATTTTATAATAAGAAGAGTATATTGGCAATGATGAGCAAATTTTTCCTGGTTTATTAAAAAAAATGAAGGGCCAATGGGGGTACCACGGTACCCCTGGTGACCCCCGTGCGCACGCCAGTGAAAGAAGACCCTCTAGCAGGATGGGAAAATGACTCCAGCTCGGTCACTATTGGTTCAAAAATTATTTATTTGGTCTCAATCGTAGGAAACATTCTGATCTGCAATTTGAGACTAAATCAATATTAATTTTTTGAACCAATATGGTCTTACTAGTAGATCAAATAGATAATTTTTGAACCAATAATGACCGAGCTGGAGCCATATCCTCATCTTGCCAGAGGGTCTTCTTTGCTTGGACAGTCTATGTAAAACTTTTTGATTTCTTTTTTTACAATGTAGCAATAAGTTAATTCAATTTAGTTATGTAAATAAGGCATGTAATGGAATTGCTATGAGCCATGCAATTAATAAATGAATAAAAAATTATAAATAAACCAATAAACAAATGAAATAAAATCCACTCACCCATTCTGCAAGTGTCAGTTTGGCCAAGTCTAAATTGAACACTTTATCATCAATCCCATTAGCACTGGGAGGAGGAGTCCTACATGCTCCTCCCTCCTCCTTCTCCTCCTCTTCTTCCTCCTCCTCCTCCTCTTCATCCGACCCCGTTACTGCTCCTCTTCCGTAAATGAACCTGAAAGGAAAATGAAAATCACACATTCAAAATTGACAAATTATATCACTACCAAATCATCTTTCAAGAGAAAACCTTTGGCTGAGATAGAAATTTGAACTCTAAATTTTGGACAATATTTTAAGAGTGGGTGGTAGTGGACGGAAAAGTGCCGAACGGCAAAATCAAGCCCCATAAGAACAATGTTATTTTTATCAATCTCTTGGAGCAGATAGAGCCTCTATTTATGGACAGAATTTCACGTTCTTTATGTAATTGGAAAGAGAATTTAATTCTCCAGGGGCGTTACTTTTCACTTTTTCGATTTTCAGTTTATTTTAATAATTACAGTTCAACACTTTTTTAGTTAATTAATTATACAATAATTATTAAAATAAACTAAAAATCGAAAAAGTAAAAATTAACGCCCCTGGAGAATTGAATTCTCTTCCCAATGAGTTCAATACTTTCAGGCTGAGGCCGCACTGCCGGTGGGTAGAGCCTGGAGGGTGGAGGGTAGTTGGTAAATCTTTAGAACATACACACCATCCACAGTAATACATTGTATGAATGGTATGACGTCATTCTGTTTTTTGAGGTTATGTTGTCCATATTTAAGAATTTCAAGATGGCGGCTGAACACATACCATTCATACGATGTATTACTGTGGATGGTGTGTATGTTCTATAGATTTACCAACTACCCTCCAGGCTCTACCCACCGGCAGTGCGGCCTCAGCCTTATAGTTAATTAATTATACAATAATTATCAAAATAAACTAAAAAGTCACGCCCCAGGAAATGTGTATGTGTTCAGCCGCCATCTTGAAATTCTTAAATATGGAAAACATAACCTCAAAAAACAGAATGACGTCATACCATTCATACAATGTATCACTGTGGATGGTGTGTATGTTCTATAGATTTACCAACTACCCTCCAGGCTCTACCCACCGGCAGTGCGGCCTCAGCCTTATAGTTAATTAATTATACAATAATTATCAAAATAAACTAAAAAGTCACGCCCCAGGAAAATTGAATTCACTTTCCAATCACATAAAGAGTGTGGAATTTTGTTCATAAATAAGGACGCTATCTGCTCCAAGAGATTGATAAAAATTACATTGTTCTTATGGGAGATAATTCTGCTGTTAGGCACTTGGCCATCTGCTACCAGCCACTCTAACCTTTGGACTTTGTCTGTGTTTCAATCCTATTGTATTTCAATCTCGTTAATAAATAAATAAATAAATAACCTTAAATAATTCAACTCAACTTCAAATAATTTTAACTAACCTTTCCCTCTGACTTGGATGCATCCTTCTATTAGTACCAGCCAGTAACACGGCATCTAGTTGTGTGTAGTATTCCAGAGTAGAATGGTCGAATTCCAAACGTATTAGACTGTAAAAAACAACACACTATAATTACAAAACAATGGAAATATATTAGAGATATGGACATTATTATAATGGACATAGTATATTGAAATTATACTGAAATGAACTAAGTATAAACAAATTAAAAAGTTTTATTATTTAAAACAATATATTACAAACGTTTGAAATGTATATAATATATATTATAGTCTGGTCGAGCAAAGAAGACCCTCTGGCAAGATGGGAGAATGACTCCAGCTTGGTCAAAGTTTGTTCAAGAGTTGTAAATGTGGTCTTAATAGTAGATCAAATCGTTTTCTACTATTTGAGATCAAATTGATAATTTTTGAACCAATTTTGACCGAGCTTGAGTCATTCTCCCATCATGCTAGTTGGTCTTCTTTGCTTAGACAGACTATACAAATATGTAAGTTATTCGAATAATACCAAATGTAATTTGAATAAATGATGATGATGATGATGATGATTATGATTGATTGATGACACTGAAATGAAGTATGAATGACTGGCCGTAGTCGAGTGGATTAGACGCTGGCTTTATAATCAAGAGACCCGGGTTCAAATCCCGGCCCGGGCAAGATGTTTTTCTCGGGTCACTCCAGTCTTTCGGAAGGACACGTTAAGAGTGGGTGGTAGTGGACGGCAAACTGCCGAACGGCAAAATCAAGCCCCATAAGAACAATGTAATTTTTATCAATCTCTTGGAGCAGATAGAGCCTCTATTTATGGACAGAATTTCACGTTCTTTATGTCATTGGAAAGAGAATTTAATGCTCCAGGGGCGTTACTTTTCACTTTTTCGATTTTTAGTTAATTTCAATAATTACAGTTCAATACTTTTTTAGTTTATTAATTACGCAATAATTATTAAAATACACTAAAAATCGAAAAAGTGAAAAGTAACGCCCCTGGAGAGTTAAATTCTCTTTTCAATGACATGAAGAACGTGAAATTCTGTCCATAAATAGAGGCTCTATCTGCTCCAAGAGATTGATAAAAATTACATTGTTCTTATGGGGCTTGATTTTGCCGTTCGGCAGTTTGCCGTTCACTACCGCCCACCCTTTATATGAAGTATATTGAAACGTCTCATGTATAAATTTATTGTATCATGTATCAAAACTCGATAGACTTTTTGAACCAACGAAGACCGAGCTGAAGTCATTTTCCTACCTTGCCAGAATGTCTTCTTTGCTAGGACAGATTATAACATATAAAGTTTTGTAATTCTAGATTCAAATTTTAAAAAATACAGTACACTGTATTGTATGTTTCGAAAAATCTAATGAAGATGATTTTCTTTTTATTTGTTGTTTTATTAACTTAACTCTAATTTAATTTTCAAATTCTAATTTTGAAATAAGATGGTATGAATATTATACGTTCGACTATTTTCAAGGAAATATTTTGCAGTAAACAATATACCAGTTACAGTTCTTTTAAATTATTTAGAGAATTCATTCTAATTTTGGAAAAAGATGTGATACGATGGTATGATATTAGACGATAGTTTATTTTAATCGAAGTTTATTAAAATAAAGTTTTAGTTTATTATAAACGAAGTTTATTTTCAAGTTCATTTTTTGCAGTAGACAATATTTCAGTCACGATCCTTTCTTTTTATTTACAAAATTTTAATAAGAAAGAAACTGAAAATAAAAGTCGTCAGCTGTTTATAACTTGATTAAGAAATCAATATCAGAAAGCTTTGAAAGGCTTCTCAGATTTTTCTGACGTGGGAGTTAACAATACATTCATTCATCCAACTATCTACTTTAAACTCCAATATAGACTGTCCAAGCAAAGAAGACCCTCTGGCGAGATGAGAAAATGACTCCAGCGCAGCCAATATTGGTTCAAAAATTATCTATTTGTAGATCAGAATGTTTCCTACGATTGAGACAGGATTAATAATTTTTGAACGAGTATTGACCGAGCTGGAGTCATTTTCTCATCTTGCCAGAGGGTCAGAGGTTGCTTGCACAGACTACTTAATAAGATTATGCAATATTTTGAAGAAATATCTGGGAAAATCGGTCGATAATTTTAAGATAATACAGTTTCTTTTTGTTTACTCAGTTGAACTGGTCGAACAAAGAATACATTCTGGCAAGATGGGAAATGAATTCAGATCGATCTTAATTAAAAAAAAAAAATAGAAATTTGGTTTCAAATTTTGGAGCAGAATGTTTCCTTTTTTGCTTGAGCAGACTATAATTGGCAAGATTATGCAATACTAGCCGGCAGGCTCGCTTCGCTCGCCCTCTCCGCCTAGTCCCCTGACAGTATAGGCAGTGTGAGTGAGTGAAACAAAACCTCTGTCAGTGACAGCTAAGACAAACAGGCTCGCTTCGCTCGCCTGCAAATTCCGTTCAGAAGGGATTCGAAATTTATTTCAGCATTTCTACACCTGATCTGGACCTGTCTCAACCTACACCTGATCTGGACCCAATCTCAACATTTTCTGCCAATTTGTTCTAGAAAAATGCAAGAAAAACTCCGAAAATTCCAAAAAATAGTAAAACGCTATTATTAAGCGTAACCTTGGGAAGTATATCGGAAGTATATTTAGTTTGAAACTTGATTCAATGATTCAAACTTGATCTTCCAAATTAGTTCATCTAAAATCTCGCTGAACCATTGAATTTACAGTTAGGATCGGTCGTATCAAGGCGGAAGATATGCAACCCGCAACACATCTACAATTTTGAAAACCTGATTACTGGCGTAATCTTGAACGGCTTGTAAAAATATTTTAACACAACATTTCTAGACCTTATCTGAACCTACCCACCAAATATCAACATTTTCTACCGATTGGTTCTCAAAAAAACAAAAAAAATGAAGAAAACGTCGAAAAACTATAGAAAAACTAAAATATTTGGCGTATACTTGAAAAGTTTTCAAAATCCGTTCTTAGCGCGCGTCTAAACGTCCAACTGAACATGCCTGCCAAATTTGAACGCATTCGGTTCAGTGGATTTTTAGTTCTGGTGATGAATGAATGAATCAGTCAGTGCCATTTCGCTTTTATATATAGAGATTTTGGAGAAATATCTGGGAAAATCGATGAATTTCAAGATGATTTCGTCTAATTTTGTTTAGCCAGTTGATTATAGTCTTTATGTTTAGTATGTGGATACATACTTGAAATGCTGATACAGCACTTGATATATGCCAAGGCATCTGGATTGTGAAGTAGCTTAATAATGCTCGTTACAAATCTATCCTATTTTTTTATCCAATAATATTAAAGTAATTGGTTTTTATCTTCGTAAAATTTATAGAATAATAAGGAACCTAACTTAGATAAGGTAATATGTAACTTAAATTCTAAGCAGAAACATTTTTTTATTAAATTCTTGTATGAAGGTTGTTTCAGGAGAAATATTTATTTATACATTTTACAGAAATTTACTAGTTAGAAACTTACTTCTTGGTTAGAAACACAGACTAATGCATAACAAAACATCTTTATACCAAATATTGATGAATAAATGTTCGAAACTGGGTTAATTATATTTTCTCAGCACTCAAATTAAGAAGATGAAGATGAGGATGATGAAGAAGAAGAAGAGGAGAAAGAAGAAGAAGATGAAGATGAAGAAAAAGAAAAAGAAGAAGAAGAAGCAGAAGAAGAAGGAGAAGAAGAAGAAGAGAAAGAAGAAGATGAAGGAGAAGAAGAAAAAGAAGAAGAAGAAGAAAAAGAAGAAGAAAAAAAGAGAAAAAGTAGAAGAAGAAGAAGAAAAAAAAGAAAGAGAAAAAGTAGAAGAAGAAAAAGAAGAAGAAGAAAAAGGAGAAGAATAAGAAGAGGAAGAAGAAAAAGAAGAAGTAGAAGTAGAAGAAGAAGAAGAAAAAGAAGAAGAAGAAGAAGAAGAAGAAGAAGAAGAAGAAGAAGAACAACAACAACAACAACAACAACAACAACAACAACAACAACAACAACAAATGGAGGAGGAAGAAGAAGAAGAAAAACAAATGAAGGAGGAAGAAGAGGTAGGCATATAGGAATAGAAAAGAAGAAAATGAGGAAGAACAAGAGGAATAGGAATAGAGAAGAGGGAGAAAAAGAGAGAAGAAGATAAAGGGAAAGAGAGGTTAAGGGAGAGAGTGAGAGAGATAGAGAAGAAGAAGAAGAAGAAGAAGAGGAAGAAGTAGAACAAATGGAGGAGGAAGAAGAGGTAGGCATATAGGAATAGAAAAGAAGAAAATGAGGAAGAACAAGAGGAATAGGAATAGAGAAGAGGGAGAAAAAGAGAGAAGAAGATAAAGGGAAAGAGAGGTTAAGGGAGAGAGTGAGAGAGATAGAGAAGAAGAAGAAGAACAACAACAACAAATGGAGGAGGAAGAAGAGGTAGGCATATAGGAATAGAAAAGAAGAAAATGAGGAAGAACAAGAGGAATAGGAATAGAGAAGAGCGAGAAAAAGAGAGAAGAAGATGAAGGGAAAGAGAGGTTAAGGGAGAGAGTGAGAGAGATAGAGAAGAAGAAGAAGAAGAGGAAGAAGTAGAAGAAGAACAAATGGAGGAGGAAGAAGAGGTAGGCATATAGGAATAGAAAAGAAGAAAATGAGGAAGAACAAGAGGAATAGGAATAGAGAAGAGGGAGAAAAAGAGAGAAGAAGATAAAGGGAAAGAGAGGTTAAGGGAGAGAGTGAGAGAGATAGAGAAGGAGAGGAAGAAAAAAGTAGAGAAAGAAAAATGATAAAAAGTGGAAAAGGAAGAGAAAGAGGATGGAGTGTGAAGGTGAGGGGGAGAAGAGGAAGAAAAAGAAGAACAGAAGGAAAAAGCATAAATCTAAGCTTTCTTGTCCTTTTACTGGTGGAATATATTTGTCATATCACACAAGTGATAAATTAAGGCTCTCTTCTTATCGAGGGGGCTTCGTCCCCTATTGAAGGCGAGCGAAGCGAGCCTCATACCTTGTTATTTCTCTAATACTTTATTATTTAACTAATACTCTAATATCTGGTACCGAGCTTCGCTCTGAAGCTGCGGCCGAACTGTTGAATTACATAAATTGTTGAATTACGCGTATGTTATTGTAAAAAATCAAGGAACCTCCTTGTAAAAAATAAATTCAAAATTGATTTGATCACCTCTCACAATTCTTTGACAGTAATGAACATGTGTTATAGACTTAAATTTAACTCCATTCACTCCAGCTGGATAGCGTTGGTCAGCTAACGATAACAGCCATTATACGCAGTACTTGGGATTATGCCTGAATGAGGAATATTTAATTCTTTTATTAATCCTGCCAGAGAGTTTTCCCGGACATGAGACCTGGTGCAATCTTATTTTTCCATCACGGTTATACAGGGTGTTTCAGGAGGAATGTGCAATACTTCTCAGGCTGATTCCTTACACCAAGTAGACAAAAAAGTTCCATGGGACCAACCCCCAAAAACGCTTTGTTACCGAGATAACAATGACGGAAAATTGAGATTTTTCAAAATATATTAATTTTTCTAATTTATTAGAGGCTTTAGTGAAGTTCTAAAATAATCAATTCCTATGTAAAATTATCTGAGGAATTCAATGAAACCAATTCCAAGTTTGTAACTTTAACGGTTATTGAGATAATTGGGAAAATATGCTAAAAAACGCCATTTTTCAACAATAAGGGTTATAACTGGATAAGGAATCATAAATTTGTATTTTTTATTAATGGAAGTTGAAGAGAGTCGGATTCTAAAGAAAAAGTTGAATGGCAGCGATTGTGTAAATCTTACCCAAATCTCAGAAATAGCGATCAAAAATTGCAAAATCGCTACTAAATACAAATTTATCACTTGTGCTATGTTTTGTCAAGTTTTGCAATTTTTGATCGCTTATTCTGAGATTTGGGTAAGATTTACACAATCGCTGCCATTTAACTTTTTCTTCAGAATCCGACTCTCTTCAACTTCTATTAATAAAAAATACAAATTTATGATTCCTTATCCAGTTATAAGCCTTATTGTTGAAAAATTGCGTTTTTTAAGCATATTTTTTCAATGATCTCAATAACCGTTGAAGTTACAGACTCCAGATTGGTTTCATTGAATTTCTCAGCTAATTTTATATAGGAATTGATTATTTTAGAACCTCAGTAAAGCCTCTACAAAATTAGAAAAATTAATATATTTTGAAAAATCTCAATTTTCCGCCATTGTTATCTCGGTAACAAAGCGATTTTGGGGGTTGGTCCCATGGAACTTTTTTGTCTACTTGGTGTAAGGAATAAGCCTGAGAAGTATTGCACATTCCTCCTGAAACACCCTGTATTACATTTCAAATTTCAGGAAAATCGTTAGAGCCGTTTTCTAGATCCGTGGTTCCACATACGAACATACATACATACATACAGAAATTACTCGCTTAATATAATAGGATTAATACTCTAATACTTACTTTGTACACTGGTTGATAAGTTTGAGTGGAGGTGAGAAAATTCTAGCCGTATGTCCATAGGGATTGGATGCTCCTTCCCACAGCAATTCCCATTTGCCATCGTCCAATCCAGCCCATATACGAACCACCGATCCTGGATTGAAGGTTTCATAGATACTGATTGTAACTGGAAACACCGCTTGCTCGAAACGTAGGTCTGAAAACAGAGAAATTAATTAAAAATCGCAGGAAAGTAAGGTAATTATATCTGTAAATGATAGGAATATACAGGGTGTTTCAGGAGGAATGTGTAATACTTCTCAGGCTGATTCCTCACACCAAGTAGACAAAAAAGTTCCATGGGACCATCCCCCAAAAACGCTTTGTTACCGAGATAACAATGGCGGAAAATAGAGATTTTTCAAAATATATTATTTTTTCTGATTTTTTAGAGGCTTTAGTGAGGTTCTGAAAATAATCAATTCCTATGTAAAATTAGCTGAGGAATTCAATGAAACCTGTTCCAAGTTTGTAACTTTAACGGTTATTGAGATAATTGGAAAAATATGCTAGAAGACGCTATTTTTCAACAATAAGGGTTATAACTGGATAAGGAATCATAAAATTGTATTTTTTATTAATGGAAGTTGAAGAGAGTCGGATTCTAGAGAAAAAGTTGAATGGCGGCGATTGTGTAAATCTTACCCAAATCTCAGAAATGGCGATCAAAAATCGCAAAATCGCTACTAAACACAAATTTATCACTTGTGCTACGTTTTATCAATTTTTCGATTTTTGATCGCCATTTCTGAGATTTGGGTAAGATTTACACAATCGCCGCCATTTAACTTTTTCTTTAGAATACGACTCTCTTCAACTTCCATTAATAAAAAATACAATTTTATGATTCCTTATCCAGTTATAACCCTTATTGTTGAAAAATAGCGTCTTCTAGCATATTTTTCCAATTATCTCAATAACCGTTAAAGTTACAGACTTCAGACTGGTTTCATTGAATTTCTAAGCTAATTTTATCTCAATTTTCCGCCATTGTTATCTCGGTAACAAAGCGTTTTTGGGGATTGGTCCCATGGAACTTTTTTGTCTACTTGGTGTAAGGTATCAGCCTGAGAAGTATTGCACATTCCTCCCGAAACACCCTGTATACAGAGACTAAATTCATTTACTTAAAAAATCATCTAAGCTTATTTTGTTTTCTACTACAAACTGTTAGTAAATATTTTGTGTTGGTCGAAATTACAAAATTATGTATTATGTATAAAATTATGTAATATTATGTACTACTTGTTGAGTATAGTCTGTCCAAGCTAAGAAGACCCTCTGGCAAGATGGGAGAATGACTCAAGCTCGGTAAATATTAGTTTAAAAATTATCAATTTGGTCTCAAATTGTAGAGCAGATTGTTTCCTACAATTTGAGACCAAATTGATAATTTTTGAACCGATGTTGACCGAGCTGAAGTAATTTTCCCATCTTGACAGAGGGTCTTCTTTGCTTGGACAGACTATAGTTGTGAAGGTGATATTGTGGTTCTTATCCATATTAAATGAAAAGACAAGATGTTGTCCAATCACTGATTTATTGAAAATCGAGATACCGATTTTGGTTGTCACACAATTATAAATCTCTGGTAAATTCTACACTTCTAGACTCTAGAGTACCGCAATCTCGATTTTTAATAAATTTGTAGTTCAACAATATCTTGTCTTTTTATTCAATACCTATGGATAAATCGAGTCTAAGCAAAGAAGACATTCTGGCAAGATAGAAAAATGACTCAGCTTTGTCAAATTGGTTTCAAATTGAAGAGTAAAATGTTTCCTACAACTTGAGACCAAATTAGAAATTACTAATTTTTGATGCAATAATGCTGGAGTCATTTTCCCATCTTGCCAGAATGTCTTCTTTGCTTGGATAGATAATAGTTGTGGTATTGTGGTTCATAATAAATAAAAATACAAGATATTGTCAAACCAGATATTTATAAAAAATCTAAAATTGTCAGTTGCTTTTGAACAATTGCCATTATCAATTTATGTTAAACTGTTTAATCTATAAAAAATTTAATAGAGATTGACAATGGTGTAACCGGTATCTCATTTTTAAATAAATCTGTGGTTTGACAAAATCTTGTCTTCTCATTCAATTTAATAACTACCACAATGTTATAGTCTGTACAAGCAAAGAAGACATTCTGGCAAGATGGGAATATGACTCCAGGTCGGTGAATATTAGTTCAAAAATAAAAAGTTCAATCTCAGTTTCAGTTTTAGGCCAAATTAAACATTTTCTAACAAATATTTCTCGAGCTGGAGTCATTTTCCCATCTTGCTAGAATGTATTCTTTGCTTGGACACACTATACCTACTCAACATATTAATTCGAATGTGAGTTTCATTGAGTTTTTTTGTAAATTATTGTCGTTTATTAATATTCATGCATTTTAATTGATAAAATGAAATTACTTCTATGAATTTCAAGTATTACTTATTGAAATATGTAAGTAATCCTACTCACCAATATAATCCTGGCTAACAATTTTTCCCAAATTCTGAGGCATGAAAATTTCTCTTCTCGAAGGAGCTTCTTGCCACCAATTGCCATAGGTACGCTGAAATGGAACAATAAATTATAAAAAATAGAGAAACATAAAAGCTATTAAAATCTTTAATAAAAAAGGATTAACTTATTTAGCAGATTGATGTGATAAAAAATAGAGAAACATAAAAGCTATTAAAATCTTCTATAAAAAAGGATTAACTTATTTAGCAGATCAATGTGATACGAACTGAGAACAAGAATAAATTATAGGTTAGAGATTTAGAATGCAGATAATTTATACTTAGAGGCATAGAGGGTGGATATTGAGTGTGAAAGTTTTTATATCCACCATACTCCTTCAAACTCTCTTGAGATTCACATTGAAATAATAATTATGTTCTATTGATATATTTGCTGCTCAATTACTTTTCACCAGAGTTATTCTTGATTTAGCCAATTTGAAGCGGTCATAAAGCTTTAGCAAAGTGACCTTTCAACAATAAATCAGACCGCCAAAAGAGCCCAAATATAGTTTAGGTTCAACAAAACTCTGACCTACACTAGAGATGGGTACCAAACAGTCCAAAAAACAATGATAAGAATGTTAAGAGACAAGAATAAACGGTTATCAAAAGCATAAAAACATTGTAAGAAATTTGAATATAGGTTAGGTGCTATGAAATCTTGACCTACACTTCTTCGGGGATTGAACAACCCAATAAACAATGATAATCAAGTAAAATACATGGATAAATAGTTTTAATAGGCATATAAATACTGTTAGGAATTGATTGAAGTCTAGATTCAATGGAAAATATGAAAGATTTAGCTGTAAGGTGGTTGTAATCTTACTTACCATAACAAATGCTTGAGGGAAGTCACCATAATCGGGATATTTACTAGGTTTCCCAGCCAAATTATAAGCGGTGTAGGTTATGCTGATATCACTCCCGTATTGCGAACTAAAATCCACGACATCGGTTACAAATTGTTCAATAGCGAGGAATCCCTGGTCGTCTTCATGATTACTTTCATTGAAGAAAGTAACCATAGGGTACTGATGTGGATCCATTTTATAGCTCACTGCGCCGCTCCTCTCCAGAGAAAACATATTTAGACAGAAAGATACCATTTCTGTTTGAAACGGTAAACAAACATACTATCTGCCGATTAAATAAATTGGGGAAAATTGTAGAAATAATCGAAAATAGTGCAGAACTTCGAGAGCCGTAGACAGAAGACAGCTTTTTCGTTCGCGGTAGGATTGCCAACTGAAACTAATGAAATAGTCGGGGTCCCGGTTTGGAAAAGAAGTGATGCAACGTAAAAAACATGAATCGATTTTCAACAAAATTCGAATAAAGATATATTGTTTTGAATCATTTTGATGGAATATCTTAATTCAAGAATTGATAAATCCAACTTCTTGGATTGTACAGTGTGAAAAGTGCCAAATCAACCAAAGAACGATTATCCAAATTTGAAAATTGAACGCTCCTGCGGTCTATTGGTGTAAAAGAGAACTTTTTTTGTAATGTTTGTCACTGTTTTTTACAACGCTAGATGGCAGTAAAGTCGGACTTTGTCATTCGCGGTACTTAATCTTCAATCTAAAAACAGCTTGAATAACAATCAATGATTTGCCTTGAAAATGAAACTTGTTATAGAATTTGATGAAGGAGTACCTCGATTGGGCATTAAGAATATAATATAAAAGCTATCAGTGAAACGATATTAGGTAAAAAACTATCAGTATTTTCTTTTAATTATAACCAAAGTAGGTTACTCCTTTGCATCCATTCATTGCAGACGTTATAATAAAGCTGAGGATTGGAGAATTCTTTTTATTGATACTAAAGCTCAGCTCTGTCACTGTCAGAACAGACAAATCATATAGAACATGCTTTGTAAGTGGTGTCAGTTTATGTAACAAAACTTCGTGTCTCGTGTGTGAATTGAGGTTTGACAAGATCTTATACCATATCTATGTATAAATCGATGATTCTAATAAATGAGTATTATTATTATTATAAGAACAGCCTTAATCAAATTGTTTCTCTCTCGTAGACCGCTATCAGACTGACTCAACGGAGCTGAGAATTAATATCAGACATTCGCCAACCGTCTTGTATTTTGGAGTTTGCTATATATTTGAATATCTCCCAAATTCTTACATAATAATCTTGTTTGAAAATTAACACTCATTCGATAACTCTCCTCTAGAGAGATAGAGAAATTTCCTCTTCTAAGAGAAGGATCCTTCACTTCCTCCTTTTCTTCACTCTTCTTTTTCTTCTTCTTCTTCTTCTTCTTCTTCTTCATCTTCTTCTTCTTCTTCTTCTTCTTCATAAAACAGGAATTAAGTTAGGGTTCTATAAACTAAAATAAAAAACACCTCTATTTATAATCAAATATGGACTTATAATTTTCATACGTCTTAAAATCAATATATTAATCATTATAATATAATCATTCAATAATCATCATCATCATTACTAATCTATAGACATCTACGTACAATTCACGATAATATATTTACACGAAATTCATTTTAATCATTATAATGATCAATGATAAATCATCATTATAAGTTATAGCTTACCAATCAACAATATCAATACAATTGATGGTATTGACAATTAATTCATGACAATCAATAATTATAATTTATAATAATACTTGTAATATTATCAATAAATAATTGAAACATTATCAGTTTTATAGTAGGAGTTTCTAAGGAAGGCAAATAAACACTGGCGGCTCGTGCCCACGAAAGAGGTGAAGTGCCCGTATCTTTTACTGTACAGCACTTCACCTGTTTCGTGGGCACAAGCCGCCAGTGCAAATAAATCAAATATAATTGTGTAATAGTATCTTACAAGAAATGAATTATATCAAATAAATAGTTGCACTGGCGGCTCGTACTCGCGAAACAGGTGAAGTGCCCGTATCTTTTACTGTACAGCACTTCACTTGTTTCGTGAGCACGAGCCGCCAGTGACTGATGCGCTCTTGCATACTTTCCTGACAGAGTTGCTGATTATAAAATCATCAATCACGAGAGAAAAGTTTTTTAGCTGAGTGTCCAATGTTCAATTTCCTTCAAACAAGATAAAGAGTCTAACAAGGTTTGGTATAGTCTGTCCAAGCAAAGAAGACATTCTGGCAAGATGGAAAATGACACCAGCTCGATCAATATTAATTTAAAAATTATAAATTTGGTCTCAAATTGTAGATCACAATATCTTGAAACCAAATTTATATTTGTTGAAACAATATGGACCGAGCTGGAATAATTTTCCATCTTGCCAGAATGTCTTCTTTGCTTGGACATACTATACAAAACCTTTCAAATCTATGATTCCAATGTATCATAATAATCACCTTGTCATTGTGTAATGTGTAGCCTATAAACTTATAAAGATATGGAGATTATCATAAGTTGATATGATTTATGAACATGATACATTGAAGAAACAGAGTTACCTGAAACGTTTTTATTAAGAGTGGATGGTAGTGGACGGCAAACTGCCGAACGGCAAAATCAAGCCCCATAAGAACAATGTAATTTTTATCAATCTCTTGGAGCAGATAGAGCCTCTATTTATGGACAGAATTTCACGTTCTTTATGTCATTGGAAAGAGAATTCAATTCTCCAGGGGCGTTACTTTTTACTTTTTCGATTTTTAGTTAATTTCAATAATTACAGTTCAACACTTTTTTAGTTAATTAATTATACAATAATTATTAAAATAAACTAAAAATCGAAAAAGTAAAAATTCACGCCCCTGGAGAATTGAATTCTCTTTCCAATGACATAAAGAACGTGAAATTCTGTCCATAAATAGAGGCTCTATCTGCTCCAAGAGATTGATAAAAATTACATTGTTCTTATGGGGCTTCATTTTGCCGTTCGGCAGTTGGCCGTCCACTACCGCCCACCCTTTATATGAAGTATATTGAAACGTCTCATGTATAAATTTATTGTATCATGTATCAAAACTCGATAGACTTCCGTATCTTTTTGAAAGAGAATTCAAACTTATTCACTTAGGTTGAATGTCTTATGCCCGGTTTTTCCAAGCACACTCAAATTTGAGGGACCCTCAAGTTTACTACACTTTACTACATTTCCTATACTTATCATAGAAAATGTCAGCTGTTCATCAAAATTTGAGGGTCCCTCAACTTTGAGTGTGTTTGGAAAAACCCGGCATTAATGTCTTTCAGAGGAGATGTTAAGCCGTCGGTCCCTACTGCTAGAAGAGTCAACACCACCCTTCTCTATACCCAGGCATGCTTTAAACACATGTTGGCATCACCCTCAAAAAAATTATTTGCCTTCCTGAAAAATCCTACTATACCTGGGAGTTGACTATTGTTTCTATTAATACAATATTTTATTCTATTAAGTTTTACAACGATTTGTATTCTCTGTCTATATGCATTCTATTAGTTTAACTGTTTGATTATATGGCTATGTTTGTATTATAGTAATATTTGTATAATTTGCTAGATTTTGCTCAACATTTCCAATGTGGGATTACAAATATTACTACAATATCAGTAGTAGTAACTTAGAGAAGTAAGGTGATCGATTTTAATGAATTATTTCATGTAATAAACAATTAATTACATAATGTTATTTATTCACATTAAAAATGGGCTAAAGCTTGAAACACGTCTGTGTGAAAATCATACTTTTATGTCCGGTTTTTCCAAGCTCACTAAAATTTGAGGGACCCTCAAGTTTACTGAATTTTACTATATTTCCTATACTTATCATAGAAAATGTCAGCTGTTCATCAAAATTTGAGGGTCCCTCAACTTTGAGTGTGTTTGGAAAAACCCGACATTGAAGTTTATGAATGGGTATTTAATTTATTACTATCATGCCGGGTTTTTCCAAGCACACTCAAAGTTGAGGGACCCTCAAATTTTGATGAACAGCTGACATTTTCTATTATAAGTATAGGAAATGTAGTAAACTGTAGTAAATTTGAGGGTCCCTCAACTTTGAGTGTGCTTGGAAATTCCGGCATCAATGTTAGAAAATATTATGTTACAAAATTTGAGCTCAAATGCGATTTTTTCTATCAATGGTTTTCAAGATAGACGCATTTGAACACAAAAATTGAATTTTTATTGGTATACGAAAATGAACTCAAAGTAGGCTACTCAAGTATAGTATGCCCAAGCAAAGAAGACCCTCTGGCAAGATGAGAAAATGACTCCAGCTCGGTCAACATTTGTCCAAAAAATATTGATTTGGTCTCAAATTGTAGATCAGAATGTTGCCTACAATTGAGACCAAATAAATCATTTTTGAACCAATATTGACCGAGCTGGAGTCATTTCCTCATCTTGCTAGAGGGTCTTATTTGCTTGGACAGACTATATAAGTGCTACTCTTCAATTTTGATTGAATTATATTATGCATTTCAGCCACCTTGATGAGCTGAAAAATGAGCTAATGTTTGTTGAGATTAGTTAATTTTTAAGTAAGCTACGAGTGTCCCTAGTTTATTATAATTTAAAAGTCCTTTCTATTGGAAATAAAGTGGGTTAAGAGAGTTAAGTTATATTATATTGAAATATGATCTCAAAAAATATTCTGGTGGAAACCCCCAATACAAGTTTTTTATTATTATTTCTATCATTATTATTATTATTATTATTATTATTATTATTATTATTATTATTATTATTATTATTATTATTTATTATTATTATTATTTAGAGTTTTTTTATTATTTCAAATGATTATTATCCCAGTACCCTTTTTCAAATATTTAAAGTATTATAATTATTAAAAGTAGCCCTGAGATGAAGGAAACACTAAGGTTTTAGAGATTTATTTAGTGAAAAATAAATTGTATTTTCTGTTGCACAAGGGCAAATTTGAAGGCTCTAGCCAAAAAATATACAAGATAAAAAGGCCTACTTTCTCGTAAATTGTGCAGAAAAAATTATCCCTAAAGGGATGTTGATTTTACATATTTTCAATGAATCAGACGGAAAATATAAAAATATACAATGAAAAACTGATAGTGGGAGAGTGAAAATTAATTTACAACCCGTTTAAAATCCATTAAAAGCAATACATACCAATTAAATTTATAAACTCTAAATGGTTATACTGCATTTTCATATCAAAGGCCGTGAATACGTTCTATCATAACTTATGAAAAATCTTATTCAATTCCTTAAATCCATCTTTGTGATTCAACTGAAAAAATTATCTACTGTAAAATTGTAAGTAAATTCATTACAACATCCATCACCTTACCTCCCATTATAACAACAAAACAAAAATTTCAAACAAATATCTTCTCGTAAAAATGTCATCCAAACGTTCAATTTTGATTCCGCAAATTCAAAAATACAAATCATAAAAACTACATCCGAATTTATACACAATTTTTAACAATTCCAAACATTTTTCAAATTTTGACGTACAAAAAAATAAATATCATTTAGGAACTTTGGTTACAAATACGGTGTATGATATATCTATATATCAGTGATATATATTCCATTTCAAACTTGTTACTATATTCTGATTAATATACACAGTTATAAAATTGTTACATTATTTACAATATGTATTATTTTACATTGGTTTTAAAACACTTTCTTAGATTAAATTCACAATACTGTATGCAATAAGTTACGTTATAATAATATTATCTTAAAGCTTACGCTATTGTTATTCATATAGTGTGGATGTGAATAATTTTTTAGAACATACAAATGTAAATTGTAGCCTATTATAAATTTAAATTACTTGAAACAATAATATTGATTTAAGGGTATTATTACACTATTTGTGACTAACTAGTATGGTGTTTCCAAAATTTATCCACATTCAAGAACATATTTGCATAAATATTCCACAAAAAATCAAGATTTCTGAAATGAAAATTTTTTCAATAATAATATTGTGTTGAAGAATCTATTTCACATTATCTAGAAGTGTTGATCTTGGGTTTTAACAAATAACTTACACTAGTTAAAGTTGGTTGAAAATATTCAACTAGAATTTTTGTATTAAATATCACTCTTTGTAACAGAATATTTATGTAACATAAAATCGTGCAGGAGATATAATATTTGAAATTTGTTCAAGTATGGTATAGTCTGTCCAAGCACAGAAGACCCTCTGGCAAGATGGTAAAATGACTCCAGCTCGGTCAATATTAATTGAAAAATTATACATTCAATCTAAAATTGTAGAGCAAAATGTTCCCTACAGTTTGAAATCAAATTGATAATTTTTGACCCAAAATTGACCGAGCTACAGTAATTTTCCCATTGTGTCAGAGGGTCTTCTTTGCTTAGACAGACTATCAGACCGAGCTTCTCAGTTTTCACACAGTAAGGGGTTCTAATGCTCTTAAACTTAATTTTAAACACTATTATTTCTATGCTAAATTTTCATTATTTAAAGTTTCATGTCCTTAATAATATATTTTTCCAGAGTTCATTTGTATTTATTCTTATTTGAAATTTTACTCAACATTCACAATAATCCACATCTTTACAGTGATCATTTTATGACTCATTAAGAATTTCCTATTCCACTAATATTTCACATGGCACATTAGATATATTTGAAATTACAATCTAAAGTATGACAAAGATTGTGGCTGACCAGTAACAAAGTTTATACCAGTCTATACCAGTAACAAAGTTTACTATCCCAGTATAAGTATAATTTGACATCTGAGTAACATACATCCAAGAAAGTATCTAGCTGTTGCATTCTCCATTTATCCTTGCTTTTGTCATGTTAAAAGTTCATGTTGGCACAAAGTTGAAAGTTCATGCTGACACAAATTCCTGATGTTTTGTCCTAACCAGTAGCCTATTGAAACTGAAATACAATAGCTAATTCTATAAGCTTATTTCTTTGATAAAGTTATAAAATCCCAGAGCATTAATCACAAATCTCTCCTACCTTCTCTGACATTAATCACAAATCTCTCCTACCTTCTCTGACATTAATCACAAATCTCTCCTACCTTCTCTGACATTAATCACAAATCTCTCCTACCTTCTTTGCCATTAATCACAAATCTCTCTTACCTTCTCTGACATTAATCACAAATCTCTCCTACCTTCTCTGACATTAATCACAAATTTCTCCTACCTTCTCTGACATTAATCACACATTTCTCCTACCTTTTCTGACATTAATCACAAAGTTCTCCTACCTTCTCTGACATTAATCACAAATTTCTCCCACCTTCTCTGACATTAATCACAAATTTCTCCTACCTTCTCTGATAGACTCATCCAACATGATTTATTAGATTTTTTAGTCAAAACTCCATTACCATACCATAGCCTATATCTTATGATATGGTCTACTTTTTTCTCAATGATTTACTTAATCCTGGTTCACATTTCACATATCCCTTTTCCACCTTAAGCAGCAAGATTTTAAAATTTTTTCCTGATTTTTGAACTTTCACAGTTGAAGTCTGACAATAGTGACAATAGCTCAGCTCAATGCTTTCCATCAAAACCAGTCCACAAACAAAAAAGTCTCAAGAAACTATTTCAACCAGCTCAATCCTGAACGACTTTGCCACCTTCAACCTTTTGTGTCACATTGTCTTTGCTGATTAAGCTAAATCTCACAAGACTGACAATATTGAACAGTACCTATATGTTTCTGGCGCACTTGTTCCTAATCAGTTGACAGATAAGTTTGCAACTTTCATTGAAATTTGTTTGTTTCCGGAATAAATTAAAATTCACTCAGTCAAAATCCTACAAAACTGACAATTCAACAGTAGTAGGCCCAATAGCGCACTTCTTCCAAACCAGTTTGCAAAGGATAACAGCAGTCTCAAACTTCCACACAATACTTTGCATTTTTCTGACCAACTCAGCCACTTTTCAACCTTTTATTTTAACTGACTTCATTGAAATCCCACAATATCGAACAGTAGGTCCTATATCATAATTAACAACAGAACTCTCAAAAATCTACTACATACTTCCATTTTTTCCAACCAGCTCAGCAACCTTTTCCTGTCATATTTTCTGCAAACTCAGCACATTTTCAATCAAAATCCCACAACAATGGCGGCTGACACAAAATTCTCAAAAATCCATTAACGTACTTTGCAACCTATAGCTATTTCTAAACTTTTCCTTTTCCGACCAGCTCAGCAACCTTTCCATGTGATTTTTCTGCAAACTCAGCACTATTTCAATAGTAGTCCCACAAAATGGCGGCTGACACAAAATCCATTAATGTACTTTGCAACCTATAGCTATTTCTAAACTTTTCCTTTTCCGAACAGCTCAGCAACCTTTCCATGTGATTTTTCTGTAAACTCAGCACTATTTCAATCGAAATCCCACAAGAATGGCGGCTGAGCAGTGGCCGCGGGCTAAGTGGGGCATCCACCCTTGGACATCATGCGCACGGTGTTCTTCAGCGCCTGACGCTTGTTGCAGAACCAGATGCGGATCACCTCCCGTTCATAGCCGAGCTGGTGGGCAAGAGTGGTGATCTCTGTACCTGTTAAAAAATAGAGACATTGGTTATCATTTATAATAATAAAAAAACGAATTCTTAAAAACAAATAAAATAACAGGGTTATTATTAGTAAAGAAAACATAGTAAGAAATACATGTGATCATCACAAGTATTTCAAGACATGAGTAACTAATTGAAGGCTGCTTTATTTTGGTGGAGGTTTCTGGGAAGTATGATGCCCGGTTTTTCCAAGCACACTCAAATTTGAGGGACCCTCAAGTTCACTACACTTTACTACATTTCCTATACTTATCATAGAAAATGTCAGCTGTTCATCAAAATTTGAGGGTCCCTCAACTTTGAGTGTGCTTGGAAAAACCCGGCATGAGAGTTTGAGAACCAAGAAGTTGAACAAAGAGAATTGATCTTAGCTAATTAAATTTGTCAGAATAAGTATACTAATTGAAGCTCATTGAGTAGTACAGGTGGAAGGGGGGGAGTGTATGTTTGCATGAATGTGAATAACTGCAAAAGAGTTATATATTGAATTAAAAATAATGACTAAAGTCTGTTCAAGCAAAGAAGACCCTCTGACAAGATGGGAGAATGACTCCAGCTCGGTAAATATTGGTTCAAAAATTATCAATTTGATCTCAAATTGTAGAAAACCGTTCATTCTACTACTAAGACCACATTCACAATTCTTGAACAAATATTGACCAAGCTGGAGTCACTTTCCCATCTTGCCAGAGGGTCTTCTTTGCTTGGGCAGACTATAGTTGTCAAAATGCTTTTTCAAGAGAATAGTTGGGGTTTATCAATTATTGAACAAACATATTCTCACTTTCAATCAATCAAAGTTCAACATTTCACATTAGAAACACGTACCGGTAGTTCATTGCTTGATATATGCTGTTTAGGACTACTATAGGGTTGTAAATTTAAAAAAATCACAGGGTACCCTAGGCTTATTTGTTTCAACACAACATATTTCAATGTCATTGAACCCCTTCTCAAGTTCAAATAAACTGAGAATGGGTCTAACAACACCGAAACATGATGTGCTAAACTCAGTTTAACATGTTGTGTTAAACTCAGTTTATTTTCACTTGAAGATTGGTCTAATGACACCGAACCATGCTGTGCTGAAACCAATTATCAAGGGTTTTGTGATTTTTAATTTTTATTTACAAGCACCAAGTTGTATACCAGTATGTCATAGATTCCAAGATAGAACCCAGATATTAAATGATGGTCACGTGATGGAGATGTACTACTCCTATCCAATAATTTTATAAAACTGATTCCATTATTCAATTCAGGTTTTTTAGTTTTTACCTGAAGGATGCGTGTTCCTCTCAAAGTGCGCATTCAGCAATTCCAGAGCCTGAGGTGTGAACGAGGTTCTTCTTTTTCTTTTTTTGGATGGCTCCACCCCAATGAATTCTGTCAAATGATTCTGTCCGCTCTTGTACCTGTGAAAATAGAAAATAAAGTTTTAAATAATAATTTAATGATTAAAATGTAAAATAAAGTATTTAATGTGAAAATATAAAATAAAGTATTAAATAATAATTTAATGATTAAAATGTAAAATAAAGTATTTAATGTGAAAATATAAAATAAAGTATTAAATGATTATTGATAAATAGAATTAAAAATCAAATACCCTTTTTTAAAAAACTTTAGAAGTAGGTATTATTTTTTACAAAAATAAGTAGCCTAAGTTTAAAGTTTAATTTTTAAATGATTATAATTATATTAAAATTATTCATACATGACAGAGAAATAGTTTTCATAGCTCTGTAGAAATAAGGTTTTTAGAGTTGAACTATAAAAGTTTCCCAACATATTATTATAAAGGTAGGGTTCCATTGCTAAAAATCTCGGGAACGAGATGCAATAAAAACGTTACTGCCCGGTTTTCCAAGCACACTCAAATTTGAGGGACCCTCAAGTTTACTACACTTTACTACATTTCCTATACTTATCATAGAAAATGTCAGCTGTTCATCAAAATTTGAGGGTCCCTCAAGTTTACTACACTTTACTACATTTCCTATACTTATCATAGAAAATGTCAGCTGTTCATCAAAATTTGAGGGTCCCTCAACTTTGAGTGTGCTTGGAAAAACCGGGCAGTAGTGTTGTAGATAGATATATTAATGCCACTATTCACACTTTGTAAATAATTTACAAAAGCTTTGTGGGCGAAGTTGAGGCATGCAAGCCCCCTCTTCCACTCAACCCAAATGTATGTATTTATTTGAAAAATTTGACAAATGTTGCCTATTGCAACAAAAAAAAAAAAAAAAATCTACAAAACTTGAATTGAAAGTAGAATAAGAAAAAAGTAAAATATCTTAAATCTAAAGAAATTAATAGAGCATAATGATTAATTAGAAATAAATATGTAATGATTGATTTAAAGAAAAATAGTAATTAATTAAAAATAAAAATTAACATAGTAAGAGCAAAAATGGGATAAAAAATTAAAAATGAATCATTGATATTGATAATAGATTTGAAAAAAATGATAATAATGAAATAAAAATACATAATTACAATAATTATTGTATGTTACAGCTTCTAACAAATTGCATATATTGATTTAATGAGCTTTCACACTATAAATTATCATTGCTATAGTCTGTCCAAGCAAAGAAGATCCTCTGGCAAGATGAGAAAATGACTCCACCTCTGTCAATATTGGTTCAAAAAACATTGATTTGGTCTCAAATTGTAGATCAGAATGTTTCCTACGATTGAGACCAAATCACTAATTTTCGAACCTATATTAGAGGTCTTCTTTGCTTGGACAGACTTTACATCAAGCGTCCCTTATCAGCAGATGCATGTGTAACCGGTTTTTAAAGGATCTCAAAGAAGTGGCTAAAGTGGTTTCTTTTGAAGTGAAAATTTGAAAAAATAATTATTTTTTAAAGTATCCTTCCTTACCTTTCCTCAGCTTCCTTCATCCATCTTTCCAAAACTGGTTTAATTTTTTGCGCACTTTTTGGTGTTATATCAAGTTTTTCAAACCTGTAAAATGATGTTATTCATTATTAAAAATTATTTTCCAAACATAAATTCATATAATAAATACTTTGAAACATGAATAAGTTTTGAAAACTGTGAGATAAAAAAATATTTTTAGTTTCATTCCTTTCCTTTTTGGAGGAGTTTTGATAGTGAAATTGTAGTAGTTATTCCTATTGAATAAAAATACTAGATATTGTCAAAAACCACTGATTCTACACAGAAAAAAATGGTTTGACAATATCTCAACTCTCTATTCAATTAAATTCTCTTATTGGATTGAATATAATCTGAGAGATTGTCAAATAAGTTATTAGAATAATTTGTCTTGAATTATTTCAATTTAGAAAATCAACTACCTATGGTCTGTCCAAACAAAGAAGATATTCAGACAAGATTAGTGATGAGAAAATGACTTCAGCTCAGTCAATATTGATTGAAAAATTACAAAGTCGGTCTCAAATTGAAAAGTAGAATGTTTCCTACAATTTGAGACTAAATTTATAATTTTTGAACCAATATTGACTGAGCTGGAGTCATTTCCCCATTTTGCCAAAATGTCTTCTTTGCTTGAACAGACTATAGGCTCTCCAATAAAGATCATTATTTGTTGCAACAAAATATTATGTGTCTGTGGTATGAAAAGTTTGTACTTAATAATTGTTATTATGTAAATTTCACTTATTTCAAGTGAGTAAATTATTTAAATTGAAATATATAATTAGGGGTTTATGAAAAGATTTCAATTACAGCTACACAGTGTATAAGGTTTTACTGTAGATTCAAGTCTAGGAAAGTTTTTACACTAAAAATAACACTAAATACACTAGAAATAACACTAAATATAGTGCCGCAGTGCCCTGGCTCACCAACTTATGTTCTGCCAATAAAATTTGCAAAACAATACATCTCAAAATATCCCGGCAAAGTATACACTTACAAAACAATTTTCGAGAAACTTTAATACAAATTTTGAAATTTTACAATATTTATTCAAATTTTCTAAATTTATAATAATTAGTTGAGCACCAGAGCACTGGGGCGTTATAATAGTGGAAATAAAAAATAATAATACAACTTAAAATTATTACAACACCAAGAAAAATCTTAAAAACAATAATGATACAGAAATAGGTACAAAATATGAACAGTGAAGGAATTTGGACAAAATAGATTACTAAACAAAAATATGTAATGTAGGCTTATTTAATGAATTATTATTATTATTATTATTATTTAATGAATTTGGGATGATCAGAGCATTGTCTTGTGATTATAATATTAATTTCTAATCCTAGAGTTTTATGAATTTCTTCAAGTATAATTTAATATTCTTAAAGAGAACATGAAAAGATTTTGTATTGTAGATTATGACAGGCTTTACAGTTAGACAGTATTAAAAAAGGACAAATTAAATTTTCATCCTCTATAAAACTCATTAGTCTTAAACTAGAATTTCCAATTTCTCAATTGTCCAATTTCAATCCTATCAATATTGTAGCTATAGTACTATTAAATTTTTTACATTTTTTAGAGGTACTTTTCAGAGCCTTGTACAACAATTTTAATGTATTCTTCTTGCTATTTTAACTTCATTAGTCTACTCACCTATTAAATTTGATGACTGCTACAAGGTTGAGGGTATTTACATGAATTTGCAAATCAAAAAAAGGAAAACTAGAAAAAATTTGGAGATTTTTCAGGGATACATTTCAAGCCCACTTCTTTTGGCAAGTATAAAGATATCTATAGATATATGGAAAATACGGTACTGATCTATTTTGTCCAAATAAAAGAAAAGAATAAGGGAGATTTGAATTCAAGTGATGCGTACTTTTTGGATGTGGAGAGCAATTGAATTGATTGATTTAAAACAACGTGATTTTCTTGTAATTTCTGTCTGGATTAGTTCTAGATCTTCTCATGTCCAAGAAATATTCAAATGACTAAGGCTGAGGCCGCACTGCCGTTGGGTAGAGCCTGGAGGGTGGAGGGTAGTTGGTAAATCTATAGAACATACACAACATCCACAGTAATACAATGTATGAATGGTATGACATCATTCTGTTTTTTGAGGTTATGTTGTCCATATTTAAGAATTTCAAGATGGCGGCTGAACACATACTATTCATACAATGTATTACTGTGGATGGTGTGTATGTTCTATAGATTTACCAACTACCCTCCACCCTCCAGGCTCTACCCACTGGCAGTGCGGCCTCAGCCTAAGGGATTCAAAATTCAATTGCTCCAAATTCAAGATAGTACCCATTCACTCATGATAATCATAAAGAAGATAATCAGCCCTGGGATGTGTACCAAGATTAAATATTCTACACTCATAAAACTCAAATTTAACTGGATGAAGTAATAACCACCAATCAACAGTTTCCCATTTAGAGTAATATAGCCTAGTATAACCTTGTTTATAACCTAGTATAGCCTTGTTTATAACCTAGTATAGCCTTGTTTATAACCTAGTATAGCCTTGTTTATAACCTTGTATAGCCTAGTAATATAACCTTGTTTGTAGTATTTTAGCCTATTATATAGTAGGCTAATGGTTATAAATACTTTTTCTTATGTTTATAAACTAATTTTTGTTTGCTCTTGAATTAATAACAGAATATCTTCAGTGATTTTCACTCATGATGATTGATGAATGGTACCAGTATTACCTATATTACAAGTAATTATTTCTTCTCATTGATTGTTTAATTTGTGCTAATGCTCTGAGTGTCTGGCTTTCACAGATTTCAGAAAAAGGAAACTTAGTCCTCTATATTGTCTTTGGTTTAATTGGCTTTGATCAAAAGCAACATTTTTCTAACTTTTCTACCTTGATAAAAGTGGTTGCTGTGTGATTGTAAAGTTAAGTCACAAATACTGTGGACTGCTGTTGAATGGGTGACCAGTATTTGGCCCAGTACACATTGGTGAGGTGGAACATACCCATAAGAGTCTTCCCACCATAAAAAGCCATACCATAAAAGAATATAGTTTTCTGCTAAAAATCACAATCCTTGCTACCAATCCTGGCACACATCCCTAACCAGCTACCGTACACTATAGTTTAAAATGTAGAATAATTGTAATAAGAAGTGTATCTTGCCGGGCATTTGAGTTGTGATCGGGTTGGACGTACATAGACTGCTGTTGGGCGTTGGCCAGCTGGGCGGCGCAGTACATCTGGGTGGCCAGGGCACTGAAGACACCACGCCAAACAGAACAGAAATGGTTATTAGTTGGTCAAAAATTGCATCAAAAATGGTCAAAATAAGGTCAAAACTTTAAGAAAATATATCAAAACCTACCCATTTTACAATAACTTGAGACAAAGTGTAAACAAACTTTTTGTATACTGTATGTGTGCACGTGTAAGTATGGGGTGGCTACCTTAGCCACGACAAACCATGACACGTAACATTGACAAGTCATAGCATTGCCAACGCATGTGTGCAAGTAGGTAACCACATTGTTTTCTGTCAGGAGTATGTCGTATTGTAGCTACGGTTTGTCACTACAATAGTAGCCACCCTGGATGTGTTTGTTTACTTTGTGTCAAGTTATTGTCAATGAGGTATATAAGTTGTTTTCAAGATGGAGTACTTGTGGAAGAATCTATTAAATATTTTTCACAATAGTGTGCATTTCATTTTAAACAAATGTGATTATTATTTCAATATATGCTGGTATTGAACAGAGCAAATGAATTTAAAGGCATAATTATTTGAGACAAGTAATTAGTACAGAAACAATGATTACTGCATAATCATCTCCTACAATATTTTCAAAATAAAATAAATTTTTCCAAATATCAAATCTCAATTTTGTTGACTCCTTTCACTGTAAATTCTTTAATTTATAATCAAATTGATTCCTGGATGAACATTTTTTTGTGTGATGAACAAAATAATCTTTATTTATATTCCTATTTTTGAAACAGGATAGTTTTTCAGTAAGTTACTTTACTTAAAAAGGTGTAAACTTAAAGGCTAAGTTTACTTAAAATTAAAGGCTTAAGTGTAAACTTGAAGGTTATGCTTAAAATGTCAAAAACTTGATTTTTCATTGAATATTACAAGTGTTACCCAGATAATTTAAATAAATTTATAACTATTTTTTAGTATTTATTATGAAAATGCTAATCAGGAATTACTAATCCTATAGCATGCAGATTGGCACTCACAAAAATGAAATGAAATTTATAACTATTTATAATTAAATTTATAACTATTTTACCTGCAAATGGCACTCTGACTGTAGGCGGGTCCCTCAGTTATACTCAGTGCTTGTCCCACTTGAGTCTGTGTGAGTCCCAAGGAGAGGCGTCTCAGCTTGAAGGCTTTGGCAAACTCCTTGATTTCGTCCAAATTGATTCCGTCCACCATGTTACAGTTGCTCTGGCTTATGGTGGGTTGATCTAGTTGACAGATAAGTAATGAATTAAGTACTGAAAATCTGAATTAATTATGAAATTTCATTACGTATTTGTTTACATACAAGTACATACTGTACTGTGACACTATTGGGCCTACATAATGCAAAAGAAAATTTATGTTATTTTACTTTACATATGGTAGAATGTTGATAATCTGGATGTCAAAAATCCAGATTTGTTTCCAGCAAGAAATTAGAGATATTTGTATTGTCTGCTCTGCCTTTGCACTACGTTGTTTACTATCAAGTGGGAGATCAGAAAATACATATTGTAGTGTTTAGTGAAGCCAAAATTATTTCCTAATAAAAAATATACTATTTTGAAACAGTTTTTTCTCAAATACAGCCTGCTGGCCCTTTCTGTAAGGTAGTTTTGATAATCCAGATGGGGTTCAGTCCTAATTGATCTGTATTATTGATGTTCTACTGTAGTAACAAAATTGGTTGAATCATGAATTAGCCATTGAAAATAAAATTATTTTTAAGTTGTTGCTTAAGAAGTGGTATTTCACTTTGAATAGGGTAAAGTTATCTAATTATATCAAGAGGTTTCATCTCTTTTTTCTAAACTTACTAGGGGAATCATCCAGCAAATCAATTGCCTGCGGACTGTGTTGTGGATAGTTGTTATTGTTCATTTGTGCTGCGCCACTCTGCTGTTTAGCAGTGGGTGTTGTGGTGGTTGTGATGGTCAGATCAGAATTGGTGGCAGCTAGGCGGTTGATGACGGCTGTGTTGAGCGGTGAAGATGGCATTGAAGAAGATGGCGTTATACCGCCATTGGACAGAAGACCGTTGGCGCTGTGTGGTGGGGATTTATCTGGGTTCTGCAAAAGATACAATAAAAAGTGTTGAGATTGATCATAAGTAACATCCATTGGTAATAACAAGGTAATTAGAATAAAGAGGTAACAGTCATTGTAACCATAGTTGGGAGAAAACCGTGAGCTCTGACGTCATTGGAACCACAGCTTTGAATGTCCTAATTTTTAGCTCTAGTTATGTTTGCTTAACAGCTGTGGTTCCAATGACGTCAGAATGATCATCAGATAATAATCAAAATGATTTATTACAAAACCTAACTCTACCAACAAAAAAATATTTAGGATATCAGCTGCAGATGAATAAAGGATTGATGAGGAGGCTGAAAAGGAAGAAGACATTTGAATTGGTGCTTATTGAAATGTCTTGTGTCCAGTGAAAATCAGAGTAGTGGAAAGTAGTGAAACCCACCTGCATAGTACAAGCATAAACAATGTACAAGGAATATTGAATAAAAAAGATCCTAAGGAGGATTCTCTTATATTAAAAAAGTTGCTCATTAGTCACCAGACCAGATAGCAATCTATTGTTGAATTTTTTTAAGAATTGAAGGGTATGGTTAACTCTGTGATTGGATGAAAAGGCATTCTCATTGTTTGTTGGGGACTTGTATGGATTTTGCAAAAAATACAAGTAACATCAATATTAATTGAAATACAAAATGTTTTCTAGAGTCTATGTAATCATAATAAAATTGTTGATAGTGAACAAGAGATTGTTTAGAAATGGAGAGGGCATTAAAGAATATTATAAAATAATAATTCTGGAAAAGACTGCTTGTGCCTGCCATACTTTCCCAGCTGTGCAAGATTTTAGGGCTTGCTAAATAGTTCAATTAGTTGGAAAGATAAGAATATTAATGAAAATCTTGTAAACAAGTTAAAGTTAAAGTATGATGAGTTACTCACTGAAAAATGGCTGGGCGATCTCTGAGCTCCCATTGGTCCATTGGAACTCTGCTGCTGCTGCTGTTGCTGATGATGCTGCAATGCGTTGATCAGCTGTTGCTGATGACTTTGACTTTGAGAATGTGCTGATTGACCTTGAGAATGTACGCTTTGACCTTGTCCATGACCCTGCCCTTGAGAATGTCCTCCCTGACTTTGAGTGAGACCTGATTGACCTTGAAAAGTGAATGAAAATGGAATTATTTCTTAATAAAACCAATGACATAGTCTGTTGGAAACAGTTGACATCCGTTAAAAATGACAACTCTCACCATCTGTCTCTCATCAAATCTCACCAGAATGATTGACGGAAGTGATTTTACACTGAAATTTAGGAACTTTGCATGTGCAGTTACACTCTTGCTTCAAGTGGCCATTTTGAAGGATTGTCAACTTTGTGCGACCAGACTATAACAATAGAATATCCTATTCAAATTCAGATACCTAGTGGCTTATTTTATAATATAGCTTATAAGTTGGAGGATTTTTGATCCAAAGATGTGATTTCTGGAACTATAGGTTTCTGTGCACAGGCATGCAGCGTTAAAAGAATTAAGTTATAGTCTGTTCAAGCAAAGAAGACCCTCTGGCAAGATGGGAAAATGACTCCAGCTTGATCAATATTGGTTTAAAAAATATTTATTTGGTCTCAAATTGTAGATCAGAATGTTTCCTATGATTGAGACCAAATCAATACTTTTTGAACTATTATTGACCAAGCTGGAGTCATTTTCTCATTTTGCCAGAGGGTCTTCTTTGCTTGGACAGACTATATCTAGTGCAGCTAAAGGTATTGATAATTTCAGGTCCGACTTACCTTGAGAAAGTCCTTGAGAGTTTCCATTACTCCCTAGATGTGCAGCAAGGCTAGCAGTGTTGAGGTTATGTTGTAGCCCGTTGTTACAGTTGGCAACACTGAGGTTGTTGTTGTTTAGGTTGGCAGCAGTGTGACCATTCAACAGCTGACTGGTGAGTGTTGAGTTGGCGGCACTGAGGCCGGCGGCGGGAAGAATTGGCGGGCTGGCGCTAGAGGCTGAATAATAGAAAATTTTATGTTTGAAAAATTGAAGTTTTTTATTTGTAAAAGACTTGAATTAAATCAGTTAATATTAAGAAAAAAGTATTAAGAACGTATCTAATCAATAATCCATTTACAAAATCTTGAGAATTTGATACCAAGTTTATAATTTCAAAACCAATATTGACCGAGCTGAAGTCATTTTCCCATCTTTTCAGAATGTTTTCTTTGCTCTCCAATTAATCAAATTGCAAATTTATCTTGCTACAAAAAACATCGAAATTGACAAGTATAGTGAGTCTGGTTGAGCAAAGAAGACATTCCGGCAAGACAGGAAAATGACTCCAGCTTGGTCAATATTGGTTCAACAATTTTAAATGTGGATCAAATTTTAGTATTCTAGAGAATGCTCTGCAGACCAAATTTGAAGAATTTGAGACCAAATCTAGAGAATTTGATACTGAATTTATAATTTTTGAACCAATATTGACCAAGCTGAAGTCATTTCTCCATCTTTCTAGAATGTCTTCTTTTCTCTCCAACATCAATTTCGAATAATTATGAATGGTTAACAATACATTCATCTGTACCTCAAGTGTGAACCCCTAAATCAAATAAATGAATCACCTGTATTACTTGTAACTCACTCACCTGTTTTATGAGTGGGTGCCAGTAGGGCTCTATAAATACCTATAGTCTTTATAGTTCTTTGGGTGCTAGTAAGTGACAAGACTACACGTCACATAAAACATAAATTAACAATTTGAAAAATTATTGATAATAACCCAAAAATGTTATTGATAAGTCAATTTATGGTTTTCTGATCAGTCTCATTCAACGAATCTCGCCTGCTATTTAGTATATTGGTCAATATTTGCAGTAGCAGAAGTCCATGGTTCTATTTATACAGAGTGTTTCAGGAGGAATGTGCAATACTTCTCAGGCTGATTCCTTACACCAAGTAGACAAAAAAGTTCCATGGGACCATCCCCCAAAAACGCTTTGTTACCGAGATAACAATGGCGCGAAATTGACAAAAGTGATGAATTTGTGTTTAGTAGCGATTTTGCGATTTTTGATCGCTATTTCTGAGATTTGGGTAAGATTTACACAATCGCCGCCATTTAACTTTCTCTTTAGAATCCGGCTCTCTTCAACTTCCATTAATAAAAAATACAATTTTATGATTCCTTATCCAGTTATAGCCCTTATTGTTGAAAAATGACGTTTTTTAGCATATTTTTCAATTATCTCAATAACCGTTGAAGTGACAGACTTGGAACTGAATTCATTGAATTTCTCAGCTAATTTTACATAGGAATTGATTATTTTTTTAGAACCTCACTAAAGCCTCTAAAGAATTAGAAAAATCAATATGATTTGAAAAATCTCAATTTCTGTTATCTCAGTAACAAAACATTTTTAGGGGTTGGTCCCATGGAACTTTTTTGTCTACTTGGTGTAAGGAATCAGCCTGAGAAGTATTGCACATTCCTCCTGAAACACTCTGTATAGTTATGATTGGAGATGCGAACGATTTATTAGTATATTATTATCAATAAATTAATCTATATATGAAACCTGTATCTGGAAATGTAAAGATTCTCCTGTATTACGTGTAACTCACCTGTATTATGAGTGGGCGCCAGTAAGTGATGCGGCTGCGCCATTGATTGGAGATTAGCCAAAGTGGTCGTTATAACTTGTCCGTTGCTCAGTGCCAGGTTAACTATTTGATTGCTGGTTACATGATTTACGGGGATTGTGAGGATTGTTTGGGTAGCAATACCTGGAATAAAAAGTTGAAATAAATAAATGAAATTAATAATAATTCATAACAAATTATGAATTTGACGGTGTTATGGAATGAGCTAACATCACATTTAAAGGGCTCGTACCCACGCAGCTAGTGAAGTGCTCGTATCTTTTACTGTACAGCACTTCACCTGTTTCGTGGGCTTGAGCCGCCAGTGATTAAAAGGAACTAGAAAATTGAATTTATTAAGTGGGAATGATATACTCTGGGCGAACAAAGAAGACAAGATGGGAAAATAACAGAACAGAAACAAAAGAACAAAACAGAAACAGAAACAGAAACAGAAACTGAAACTGAAACTGAAACTGAAACTGAAACTGAAACTGAAACAGAAATTGAAACTGAAACTGAAACTGAAACTGGAACTGGAACTGGAACTGAAACTGAAACTGAAACTGAAATTTAAACTGAAACTGAAATTCAAACTGAAACTGAAATTAAAACTGAAACTGAAACTAAAATTAAAACAAAAAATAAAAATGGAACTGAAACTGACTGTTATGAACACACCCTTATTTTCTTATACCTTAATTCTATTTATAATAATTTTCCACCAACCTTGTGACGTAGGTATGAGTAGCTGCGCCCCCTGTATCCCCTGTACCAGTTGTCCTGAGGCAAGTATGAACTGAGGCATGGCGGCTGGCTGAGGCGCGGTTAACAGCTGAGGAGGAGCCTGAGGAACCACACCAGGGGTGGTACCATTGTTGCCACCGACTTGCATAGAACCTGGAAAAAAAGAGATTGAGTTGATCATGTTAGCATTGCATTACATTTATTTTATTTTATTTAAATAAATAAATAAATAAATAACTTTATATTCCTATTACATTATTAGTTCTATTATATCCTGAATAGTGGAAGAATATACAGGAAGAATGACTCAAGCTCGGTCAATATTGGTTCAAAAATTATCAATTTGATCTCAAATTGTAGGAAACAATTTGATCTCAAATTGTTGGAAACAATTTGATCTACTATTAAGAACACATTTATCATTTTTGAACCGATATTGACCAAGCTGGAGTCATTTTCTCATCTTGCCAGAGGGTCTTCTTTGCTTGGACAGATTATTACCACCTTCAAAATTTCTTCCATAATGAATACATTCCATCATAATCAATATTAGACAAAATCAAAAGTTTTTGAACCAATATTGGCCGAGCTGGAGTCATTTTCTCATCTTGCCAGAGGGTCTTCTTTGCTTGGACAGACTATTACCACCTTCAGAATTTCATCCATTGGGAAAGTTCGCCCAATTATACGTTTTACTTCTTCGTCTTCTCATATATTCCTCTTCCTCTCCTACTTTGTCTTCTTCTTTTTCTTCTTCATCATCATTTCATCGCATTTTATTTTTTCCTTCTGAAGAAGGAGAAGAAGGAGAAGAAGGAGAAGAAGGAGAAGAAGAAGAAGAAGAAGAAGAAGAAGAAGAAGAAGAAGCAGAAAAATAAAAAAAACAAGAAGATGAAAAGAAAAATAAGAAAAAAAAAGACTCGCCCTATAATTATACAGTCTCTATAAATCCAATGAAGAGAAGGATGTAGAACAAGAGAGTGGTCGTCTAGTCAGCTGATTCATCCGCCAGTTTCGTAGTTACCCACTATAGAAACTTCTATGTGTGAATTTACAACTTTTAGGCTGAGGCCGCACTGACGGTGGGTAGAGCCTGGAGGGTGGGGGTAGTTGGTAAATCTATAGAACATACACACAATCCACAGTAATACATTGTATGGATGGTATGTGTTCAGCCGCCATCTTGAAATTTTTAAACATGGACAACATAACCTCAAAAAACATAATGACGTCATACCATTCATACAATGTATTACTGTGGATGGTGTGTATGTTCTATAGATTTATCAACTACCCTCCACCCTCCAGGCTCTACCCACCGTCAGTGCGGCATCAGCCTAAAAGTACAGCTGACACAAAAAAATCAGGCGATTTCATTTGTCTCTTGTATGTGGTGAAACGCACTAACAGTTGATGCAATGCACCTATTTTTATTTGCGTTTCTTTATTTATGTTTAATGTGACTCTTCTTATTTCAAGAACATCACCCAGTCATGGGTAAATGACAACTCTAATTGACATAATCAGCTGTTGAAGCGCACAAGGAGCAGATGAAACCGCCTAACTACTTTGCGTTAGCTTTAATAATAGAAAATAGTTTGAATGTTGACTTATTAATTCAAAATACGTTTTTAAATCCATTTGAAAAGAAACAAAAAACACATAGTACACGCAAAGTGAGCTATCAAGCATTATAACTGTAAAATCACATTCAAACAGCTCAAACTATTCACAAATTATAAAACCATGAAATTCTATTTAAATTCACCTCTTTTATATGTGAAATGAATTCCCCCATATTGATACCACATAGGGTTGTATTATAAAGCCTTATTATAAAGGTGTCATTCAAACAGACCGAGGTGTTTAATAGCAGAGAGAATATTAAAAAAAACGTACCTCAAAAAGAGCAAACCTTATAGTCTGTCCAAGCAAAGAAGACCCTCTGGCAAGATGGGAAAATGACTCCAGCTTGGTCAATATCGGTTCAAAAATGATAAATGTGGTCTTAATAGTAGATTGAATTGTTTCCTACAATTTGAGATCAAATTGATAATTTTTGAACCAATATTGACCGAGCTTGAGTCATTCTTCCATCTTGCCAGAGGGTCTTCTATGCTTGGACAGACTAAACGTAAGCTTTTAGAGGTATGATGAACATAACCTCAATCTTCAACATTCCCCCCGCCAAAACATATTAAATAGCAGCTAATTGAAAAATACACGGAATAAATGAATGAGAGTAAGCTTATTCCGTTTATAAAAGTGAATGGATTCATCTTTTTTGAAATGGATAAGCGTGCATCTTTTTACTTACTCTTTTCAATGTGGATGTAAAGTCTGCCCAAGTGAAGAAGACATTCTGGCAAGATGGGAAAATGTTTACATCCTGGTCAATATTAGTTCAAAAGTTACAAACTTGATTTCAAATTGTAGGAAACAATCTGATATACAATTTGAGACCAAATTTATGGGGTTTGAACCAATATTGACCGAGCTGTAGTAATTTTCCTATCTTGTCAGAGTGTCTTCTTCGCTTGGCAGACTTTACTGAAATGTGATTTCTTCTCTACCTTTGTAAATTAAAAATCCCCGGTGGAAAAATGATTAAAATAAAGTTGATGTGTGAAAAAGAAGGTTGAATTGACACCTTTCAAAAGCCTGGCTTTTCAAACTTCTCATTTAGATATTTTCTGTCGGTTTTTTCATTTTCCGCATTTTATCTCAATTTGAGAAGTGGCGCCCAACAGTGGGGCGGTTTTGAGAGCAGAGGTAATTCTTTCTAATTAAGATTAGAGTTGATTTTTCAAGTGGAAAGTCAGGGGTTGGGGTGATGAGTGTTCTTTTTAACCCCACTTTTCAGAAATGACTGTTCAGGTTTGTGTAATTTTTCTGGATGAGTTGGAATGCGGTGATGAATAATTGTAATATTTTTAGACAGGTTGAAATGTTGTTTATCACACGATAATATTTCTCTTATCATATAGTTAATCATATGAAAAAAGATGAAAATAATATGATTATGATTATTATTATTAGTATTATTATTATTATTATTATCATTATTATTATTATTATTATTATTATTATTATTATTATTGTTATTATTATTATTATTATTATATATCGTCCATTGACCACCTATTGACCACCCCTATATTTGGATTTGTCAATAAATAAATAATTTGTATTTACATCTACATACAATACATCTAAAT
Organism: Sogatella furcifera; assembly: GCA_017141385.1. NCBI lineage: Eukaryota > Metazoa > Arthropoda > Insecta > Hemiptera > Delphacidae > Sogatella > Sogatella furcifera. The sequence goes on along the minus strand of CM029559.1, from coordinate 4,969,102 downwards.
TTAATATAATAATTTTTGTATTTGATTTTGTATTTACATCTTTTTTCATGTGATTAATTATAATAATAATTATAATAATATAAATATTAATCAATAATAATTATAAATATTACCATTAGCAAAGAATGATGGAATAGTATTATTAACTTTTTTGCATTTGCTTTAGTGGTTTATTGATAAAACATCATCCATAATTTCCTTGTTACTGATGGAGTTATAGATTGCTATGACTGTTTTTTTAGCAACAACAGAACTAGAGGATGAATCAGCTGACTAGACAATCAATTCCTTGTCATCTTTCTTTCTATTTCTCAAACTAAAAATGCTACAAATTAATACATACTATAATCCATGAAATGTTCTGAATTCTTTCTTGGTTTTTTCCACTTACCAGTAGCATTTATGCTGAGGTTTAGAGGTGTATTCAGAAGTTGTGAAGATTGATTCTGTGTTGTGTTGCTTTGTGAGTGGAGATTTTGAAGAGCTGCCAAGTTTTGAAGTCCCATCAGCCCTGCTACTAAAATATTAACAAAATGTTTCAAAAATTGATAGATGATATTAAATTGATGGAATTATGTCAAGAATAAATGAATTGGCGTTATCAATGGAGATCAAGACTTTTTAGCTTGATCAAAATTTAACTTTTCAGCAGTAATCAATTATTGTCAAAGTTATGATATACTAATTTGATGGGCTGTGAGTGGTGGAATAACAAGTTTTGGTTGTTTGTGTTTGCAAATATTTGTGTTTACTGCATGAACGTTCAAGAAAGTTTAGTGGAATAATTATGATTATGAACTTTTCTTATAGAATTCCTTCTGTATTTTCTGTACTAAATTATTATAGATATAAGCATTAAAGATTGAAAATAGACTATTATGTCTAGAGATAACAATTATTTGTAGCAAGTAAAATGTGGGAACACCACTAGCGTCTCGAGACACAAAACAGGTGAAGTGCTATACAGACAAAGATACACAGGACACTTCACCTGTTTAGTGGGTACAAGCCGCCAAAAACTTTTCTACTCTACATAGGTGCCACTTTCAAATTCAGGGTCTTCTATGACTCTATGAAAGAAGCTATGGTACAATTCATGGGATATCATATCCTTGTGCCCTCATTAGTAAGACTGATATACTTATAAATAAATAAATAAATTAAAATTCTCAGTTTCTATACTTACGTCCATTCAAATGACTCTTATCCAACCCCTCCTTAGGTGGAGTCACACTTCTTTCCCTATGTCTTCCGCCCTTAACTCCTTTTGTCAACATCTCCTCCTCCCTATCCATATGTCTCCCTGCCGAATCCACATCCATATGGTGTCTCCCCGTCTCCATATTATCCATATGATGCCTCCCCGTCTCCATATTATCCATATGATGCCTCCCAGACTCCATAGTATCCATACCATGTCTCCCAGTCTCCATATTATCTATGCCATGTCTCCCTGTATCCATAGTATCCATGTTATGTCTGCCTGGCACGTCTATATCCATGGTATCTCTGTGTCTGCCATTGTTGTCTCTATCCATATGGTGTCTCCCGGTATCTCTGTCGCCGGTGACGGGTTGGGAGGGACGGGTGACAGCTGCGGGTGTCATGGTGACGTCATGAGGTGACACGGAACTGCTAGAGGATGCTGAGCATGAGGAGTCATCGTCGCTTTCCTGAAACAGAAATATTGAAAAATTGAACTTTAAGAATTTGGGCATACAATACTTGATAATACCGTAAAAAAACTATAATTTCCTTGGTAAGAGTTCAGCACTTATTGATGCATGAAAAAGGATTTCACAGATATACAGTAGTTTGGTGAAGCAAAGAAGACATTCTGGCAAGATGGGGGGATGTCTTCAGCTCGGTCAATATTGGTCTCAAATTGTAGGTAGAAATGTTTCCACAATTTGAGGGAAAATTTATGATTTTTGAACCAATATTGACTGAGCTGGAGTTTCCCATCTTCCCATCTTCTTTGCTTGGACAGAATTTACATAGTTGCTACAGAACTTAGTGTGGAATATGGAAACTTGCAAAATGTCTCAGATAATATGGGATTAAATAAGCTAACGGTTATAGGAATTTCAACTGTATTTACATAAAAAGAGTTTCAACATATAAATGGATGAAAAAAGTGAGAAAAAGAGACAGACAGAGACCAAGAGAGACAAAGGAGAAGAAGAAGAAGTTGGGAGAATGAGAGAATTGTAAGTAGTGTAAGTGAAAGCAGAGATTCATTATGGAAAGAAGAATAAGAGAAGGAGGATGAGGAGGATGAGGAGGAGGAGGAGGAGAAGGAGGAAGAGGCTGAAATGGAGAAGGAGAAGGAGGAGGAGAAGGAGGATGAGGAGGAGGAGTAGGAGGAGGAGGAGGAGGAGAAGGAGAAGGAGAAGGAGTAGGAGAAGGAGAAGGAGAAGGAGAAGGAGAAGGAGAAGGAGAAGGAGAAGGAGAAGGAGAAGGAGAAGGAGAAGGAGAAGGAGAAGGAGAAGGAGAAGGAGTAGGAGAAGGAGAAGGAGAAGGAGAAGGAGGAGGTGAAGTAGAAGGAGAAGAAGAAGAAGAAAAAGAAGAAGAAGAAGAAAAAAAGAAGAAGAAAAAGAAGAAAAAGAAGAAGAAAAAGAAAAAGAAGAAGAAGAAGAAGAAGAAGAAGAAGAAGAAGAAGAAGAAGAAGAAGAAGAAGAAGAAGCAGAGGAGGAAGAAGAATAAGAATGAGAAAAAGAAGAAGAAGAAAAAAAGAAGGAAAAAAGAAGATGAAGAAGAAGAGGAGAAAGGGGAAGAATAAATTGAGAAATACGAGAAAGAGAGTGAATGATGAAGAGGAAGTAAGAGAAAGCAAGTGAATAAGTCTCTATTAAAGCAACAGTCGATGTAGAATCGAGCGATAAAGCTAGGGAGAAACTGTGAGAGACCAAGTAAGAGAGAGAAACTGGGTAAGAGAGAGAGACTAAGTAAGAGAGAGATTAAGTGAGAGAGAGAGAGTGAGAGACTGAGCTAGCAAGGGAGACAGACAACATTAATATTGCAAAATGAAGCTCATTTACATTTAAATAAGGTGCAGGCTCACGGCATCTGTATTCTCTTCGACGAGCCAATTGGAAGAGTTAATCACACGTAGACATGTATTTAGCTAGTCGAAACCCCTTCCCCCCCCTTTGCACAACCCCCTCTCCCCCATCCACAACCCCCATTTCCAATTTACATACCGTGTAGGCTGTGAAGGTGGGGTACCCCTACATTGATGTAACCACCTTTGGATCTCTTCCCCCCTCCAAGGATTTCAATGCCCCCCCTACAGTATTTGAATTTGGTGGTTGCCTAGAATAACTTCTATGTCCCCCCATTTTGTGAACGTCGCCTGTGTGGGTTGAGTGGAAGAGAGGGCTCTTGTGTCTCAACTTCGCACACAGCAAAATGAGTGGAGAAATGAAGAAGTTGAATATCTTCAATTTTATCTATTTATGTATTTTGAGGGATGAACTTCGCCTTTGTAACAAGTAAATGAATAAATAAATATCAATCTATTTTCTCCCATGTGTCCCCTACAATAACTTTACTAACATAAATTTAATGACTTCACAATAACTTTAATGTTCTTCACCTATCCTTGAAAGAACTCGAATACCCCATTTTCAAAATCCCTCTCTGTATTTCCATTCATAAGTTCTTCAATGTCCCCCTTTTCTAGTATATTTATCTACAAACCCCCTCTTATATATCCCCCGTCATTTGTCAAAGTAGTAGATTAGATAATAGCTGATGCCAAAAAAGTTAGGCGGTTTTGTCTGTCTCTTATACATAATGTAACCTACTAAAAGCTGATGTTAAGCATCAATTGTCTCTTTTGATTTAACAAACTTTATCTTATCATAGGTAAATGACAACTGTAATCAACAACATCAGCTGTTAGAGCGTACGGTTCATAGCAGACAAAACCGCCTAACATTTTGGCTTCAGTTCAACTAGTTTCCACGTCAACCCAATCCCCCGTAACACCTTTCCACCCAAAATCTATCTTATATTAGGAAGAAGACGGGTGCAAACAGCGAACCCTGTGGCACCCCGCGGTTCCTTTGTTCGCCGGCGCTGATATTATGCAATCCCATCGCTACTAAACCATCGAGTGGCGTTCTCATTGTAGGCATTAATAATGTTTATTAATCATATTTTAATCCCCGCACGGCGTCGTGTTGAAATGAGACAACCGAGCCAGTCGAAAGCTTTATGTAAATAGAGGAAATGAATATTAAAGTCGACCCCGTGTATAGGTGTGTGTTTGTGTGTAAAGGGGAGAGACACAATTGTGTGAAATGCAACAGGATGGGTGGTGGATTGGTTTTGGTGGTATTGTTTCTTCTTCTTCATCATCCCCTCCTCCTCTTCTTCTTTTTTCTTTTCCTTTCTTCTTCTTCTTCTTCTTCTTCTTCTTCTTCTTCTTCTTCTTCTTCTTCTTCTTCTTCTTCTTCTTCTTCTTCTTCTTCTTCTTCTTCTTTTTCTTCTTCTTCTTCTTCTTCTTCTTAGTATCTGCTAGTAGCTTTTACCACCTACAAGAGACAGATGTAACCTCTCAACTTTTTGGCGTCATCTATATATAATAGATGGTAATTCAGTTTAGTAAAAGGAAACCCAGAAAAATTTACATTTTCCCTCCAAAATCGACTTTTTATACCGCCAAAATTGACTTTTTACCTCCAAAATTATCATTTTCCCTCCAAAATCTACATTTTCCCTCTAAAATTTACTTTTTAACCCACCCCCAATTGACTTTCCACCTCCAAAATTATTATTCTCCCTCCAAAATTCACTTTTTATCTCCAAAATTGATTTTTAACCCACAAAATTGACTTTTTACCTCCAAATTTATATTTTTCCTCAAAAAATTGTTATTTTCATCTATTAACTTACATCTGAGAAGAAGGAGAAAACAATGAGGAGAAGAAGAAGAAGAAGAAGAAGAAGAAGAAGAAGAAGAAGAAGAAGAAGAAGAAGAAGAAGAAGAAGAAGAAGAAGTAAAAGAAGAAGAAGAAGAAGACAAATAAAAGATATATCTTGCTAGTAATATTGTGTTCATGTTCAACACCCAAATTATTGAATTGAATCCTGTCCGTCAAAATACAATATCATATCAATAATGGCTCAAGTCTAGCCTTCGTCCGAATATGCACATAGCTCAACCCCCCCCCTCCCCTACTCCTAATACATCCAATATAATTACTTAAAGCTCATGTACAGGTAGGGCTGCTTGTAATTAGGATATCGCAGTTAATCTGGACTCTAGCAGTGTGGCCTTCTAAATGCTTCAGGCATTTCATTTACTAGCTGCAACTCCAACGGTTATACTGCTTGGGGCCGGATCAATCTCAACTAGTTGATTCAACGGTTAACGGTCGACCGGTTGGGTCAACGGTTGATTGCTCAACTGGTTTTTGAGCATGATTTTTAGAATATCGGTTGATTGATTCTGAGTGATGGGAAAGATGATATTTATATCATGAAAGTAGATATTATAAATTAATTTCTAATCTGTAGAGCAGAATGTTTTCTACAATTTGAACCCAAATTAACAAGTTTTTGATGGGGAGTCATTCTCCCATCTTGTCAGAATGTCTTCTTTGCTTGGACAAACTATTCAATCTTCATTGAAGACCCTTCAAATCTATTGGTCGTTTGCTACAGAACGTTTCAATAATGATACACAATTTTATAAAAGTATCATCTTAAGTACTGTATGTTTTTTAATATCTCCTTAAAAGTTTATTGGACCGTTTTCAAACACCGTTCCAAACAGACATATTTTTTCCAGCAAATTTCAACTATAGTCCATTCACGATGGCTTGAGACGAGATAAACAAAAGGTCTGCATGTGTGTGTGCGACTGAAGTGGCTTCGTTTTAGCCACGACGTTAACAAGTCACAGCAATGACGAAATCCCGAATTTTGTTGTTGGCAATTCAGAATAAGTATCTCCAAGTAATCTTTTTTATAGATACACATTGGGAAATTACTTGTTCCGGTTGTCTCTCGACTGCAAGAACCTAAAATGAAGAAACAATTATAGTAAAAGTTTTTGTGTCAATGCTTTGGTTACAGTCCCGACAACAAAATTCGGGATTTCGACATTGCGGTGACTTGTTTATGTCGTGGCTAAAACGAAACCACTCCAGTCGCACACACACACACACACACACACACACACACCCACACACACACACATGCAGAGCTTTTGTTTACTCGTCTCAAGCCATCGTGAATGGACTATAGTTAACATAAACGAGTTACGTTGAATCAACGCAACATCAACGGCCCGTCAACGTCAACTAATCTCAACCAAGTCCTAGGTTTGTAATTCACCACACATAGATAATCAAACTGTGGTCCGTTGCAGCATTGGTTTGATACAATTATTAGATTGAAATTCCATCTGCTTTTCCTACGTGATGGATAGATAGGTAAGGAAGACTTTCGTCAGTTATTAGCTGCAGGGTCATATTGTATAATCGAGCAAAGAAGACATTCTGGCAAGATGGGAAAATGACTCCAGCTCAATCAATATTGATTTAAAAATTATAAATTTAGTCTCAAACTGTGGGAAACATTTTGATCTACAATTCGAGACCAAGTTTATAATTTTTTTACCAATATTGACCGAGCTAGAGGCATTCTTCCATCTTGCCGGAGTGTCTTCTTTGCTTGGGCAGACTATACCTGGATTCCAAATACATTGACGGAGTGTATGTATTAATTATTATTAATAATGGTTAATAATAATAATAATAATAATAATAATAATAATAATAATAATAATTTTATTGAAAATATTTTTTATTTTATTTGTTCTTAATTTTTCATTTTCTATTAAATTCTTTTAAAAATTGTAAGGGTTGTATGGTAATTGAATTTCAAATGCATTGATGTATTCAAATAGGATTGATGTAGTATTCAAATAGGATAAATATTATATATTCAGCAAAGTAAATTTCTTGAGAAGTCAAAACGACCAACTTTTAATCTGCTTTCAACTTTACAAAACTTTACAACTTTGAAGATCTCTCAAGAACGTAATCCAGATTAAAAAACAAATATTTAGATGAAAAAGTTAATCTTTAGAGGTAAATGTTAATAGTTATGGAAGAAGATAGGATGAAGAAGATAAGAAGGAGAGGAAGAGAAAACAAGGAGGAAAAGAAGAAAGAGAGGTAAGAGGAAAAATGTTATAAAGAATGAAGAATGAAATGAATAAGGAGAATCAGGATTTGAAGTTGGTATATTGGAAGAATATAGAAGAGAAAAATTGATGAAAAATTGGAGGGAGAAGAAGTGGTAAAAAGAAGAAAGAGCGTAAAAGGAAAGATAGAATAATCTTTCGATTTGGGTAGGAAGCATCATGAAATGAAGAAAAAGAAGATCAACAAGAACATGATGAGGAAGAAGAAGAAGAAGAAGAAGAAGAAGAAGAAGAAGAAGAAGAAGAAGAAGAAGAAGAAGAAGAAGAAGAAGAAGAAGAAGAAGAAGAAGAAGAAGAAGAAGAAGAAGAAGAAGAAGAAGAAGAAGAAGAAGAAGAAGAAGAAGAATAAGAGGGAGAAGAAGAAGAAAAAGAGGGAGAAGAAGAAGAAGAAGAAGGAGAAGAAGAAGAAGAAGAAGAAGAAGAAGAAGAAGAAGAAGAAGAAGAAGAAGAAGAAGAAGAAGAAGAAGAAGAAGAAGTCCGTTATGTATAACGCCCTCCAAGTCTGTCCAAGCAAAGAAGACATTCTGGCAAGATGCAGAAATCACTCCACCTCGGTTTATTTGGGTTCAAACATTTTGGGAAGAGAAGGAAGTTGAGAAGGAGAGAGAGGAGAATGATGAAAAAAAATAGTACTAGGAATAAAAGAAAAAGAAAGGATGACCGGTTAGTGCAAGAAGTAATATTCAAAGAAAAGTATGACTGAGAAAAAAAGAAGAAGAGGGACTTGAAGGAAAGAGAGGGAGGTGAAGTGAGAAGTGGAAAATAGGGAATTAGAAAACAGCTGAGAAGTAACCAAGATAACCGAGAAAGTAACGAAACCCTCCAAAAACTAAGCAGCAAACAATGTGAAACTCCTGCGGTTTAATGAAAAATAAAAACGCGGTCCGATTTGTTTGGTAAACATCACACAATCAGTTTTGTTTGGTTGTGATTCCATTGTGGACGATTTCTGATTGGCGGAGATCGAACTCCAATCACAATGGTCCAATTGTGTGGAAAAGTTTGCTGGGAAAACATGTGCAATGAATTTTCCGACTAGGTTTTCCACATGAGTTTCCCAAGAGCTGTATGAACATGATGGAGATTTCAATTTTGCTTCATGTTCTAAAAATAATAAGCTAGCCTTTTTACTCTGTATCTTAAACGTGATGTAACCTACTAACAGCTGATGTAAAGCATCTATTGTCTCTTCCGATTTCAAAAACATCATCAAGACCTAGCTTAATGACAACTGTAATTGATAATATCCAAGGTGTATAGAATAGTAGAGGTGAGGCGGAGTGAAGCAGCTGGCTGTGAAAGTTACAATTTTGACGTCACGGAGTTCCTCTAGTCAAAAATAATTCAGCATTGATTTCCCTATCCTAGCCAAAAAATTGTGCACTTTTTATCAATTTACAAATTACAGAATTGTTTAATAGGTAAATTTCTTATATGAGCTTGTAGAGAATTTCAAGGCCTACATTTTGAGTTATTTAAATATATATTTTAATCAAATTTAACATGAGAAAATGTCCGTTAATGTGTCTTGGGAATGCTCTGCAGCTGGGCTAAAGCAAATTATGAATAGCAATGCTATCGGATGCAATGATATCATAAATGTATCTTATAATAGCATTGCTACTCTCAATTGCATCAGTCCAGCTGCAGAGCATTCCCAAGACACATTAACGGACTTTTTCTCATGTTAAATTTGAGTAAAATATAGATTTAAATCACTCAAAATGTAGGTCTTGAATTTCTCTACAAGCTCATATAAGAAATTTACCTATTGAACAATTCTATAATTCGTAAATTGAGAAAAAGTGCACAATTTTTTTGGCTAGGATAGGGAAATCAATGCTAAATTTTTGACTAGAGGAACTCCGTGACGTTAAAATTATAACTTCCACAGCCAGCTGCTTCACTCCGCCCCACCTCTACTCTTCTATACACCTTGGATAATATCAGCTTCCAACAGCTGATGTTGTCAATTGGAGTTGTCGTAATGCTACGCAAAAGAGACAATAGATGCTTTACATCAATTGTTAGTCGGTTACACTACGTACAAGAGACAGACGAAAGCTCTGTCCGAGCTCTTGGAGTCAGCTATGTGGTAGTCTGTCCAAGCAAAGAAGACCCTCTGGCAAGATAAGAAAATTACTCTAGCTCGGTCAATATTGGTTCAAAAATTATAAATTTGGTCTCAAATTCAAAAACATTCTGATCTACAAATTACTAATTAACAAATTAATTAATAAATTAACAAATTAATGAACAAATTAATATTTTTTGAACCAATATTGACCGAGCTGTAGTCATTATCTCTTCTTGCCAGAGGATCTTCTTTGCTTGAACAGACTATGCAATAAATTCCTTATTCGCCAAAACTTTATGTAATATTTCCATGTTCAGTATTTACTTGATTATTTGGAATTGTTTAACTTCTAAGAGACAGACGAAACCACCTCACGATTAGCTATACATAGCCTAAATACAGTAAAATTGTAATTGAAAAGTGTAACAAAAAAGACCCCGTAAAATAAAAGACACAAAAACAATGTACAAGTGAAATCGTAACATGCAAATCAGTCCACTTCTGAATCGAAAGTCTTTTCATCAACAGTGGGAGAAAAAAATTGGAGAAATATTTATCTTCCAATTCCGTCTCTACTAGTGTAAGCGTTTGTGGCTTTTTTAGGCCGCCATTTTCCAAAAGAATACAAAATCATTCGCGCCCGAATGAGCAGTGGTAAGCTAAACATGTATAGATGTCGACTGATAAAAAGGAAGAATAACGTGGGACCGAAAAACGGACCCTGGTGAACTCCCAAAATAAAGTTGCAAAAACAAAGGACCTAGAACTGGGTGCTGGGGAACTCCCTCAATGAAGTTGTGGGAAAACAAATGTAGATAATTTGGATGGGGGGAGGTGAGTTTTCAAGTGTTTTGTGACGTTTTGACGTGTTTAGGTATGTAGATGAGCGTGCGGATATTCAAAATCTGATATTGTGTGGGCTTTGTAGATTTTAAAAAAGCTTTTGATAACATTGAGTTCTTGAGGATTCGAGTAAGCGCTTGATAACAAAGTTTATAAATAATGAGGAAAACTATCAGAAATGTATTTCCAAGTATTTAAAGAGTACAGAAATATAAAAAACTCATTTTGTTAAATGAAAAAATTGGGTTTGCGAGGGATTCATGAAATGGGAGAGGGGTGAGGTAGAATAAGGAATAATCATTGAAGAAGAAGTTGAAGTGTGGGATGATAAAGCAGTGGAGGAAGAGGAGGAAGAGGTTTAGGAAGAGTAGGAGGAGAAACTGGAAGAGGAGGAGGTGGAGGAGGAGGAGGAGGAGGAGGAGGAGGAGGAGGAGGAGGAGGAGGATAACAGAGGAAATTATTGATGAACGCCGTCGGTCGGTTGGGGGTAAGAATTAAAAGAGAATTGGAAAAAATGCACATGGATTCAAAAAGCATTCGACTTGTGATCAGAACTTTTTTCACTTTTTTTGTAAAGGGTGGAAAAATAGCCGTATGAAAAAAGTCAAGGGGTTTTCTCTGTGAATGACAATAGTCTGTCCAAGCAAAGAAGACCCTCTGGCAAGTTGGGAAAATGACTACAGCTCGGTCAATATTGTTTCAAAAAATACTGATTTGGTCTCAAATTGTAGATCAGAATGCTATCTACAATTTGAGACTAAATTTATAATTTTTGAACAAGTATTGACCGAGCTGGAGTCATTTTCTCATCTTGCCAGAGGGTCTTCTTCACTTGGACAGACTAGCGGGTTGGGTTTTGCGTTCGCTGTTTATGTGTGAGGGCAGATAAGTGAAAATATTGGATTGGGTGTTTCTGTTTTGGAATGTGGTTCGTGTAAAATAAGTTGGTGGAGGTTGAGGAAGAAAGAGAGAAGAAGAGGAGAAAGAAAAGGTAGATGAATAGAAATTGGAAAAAGAGGAAGAGGAACATGAGAGAATGGAAGAGAGAAAAAAGCGAGGAACATAAGTTCAAAATGTTATCCACCTAGTTCCCGATTGAAGTAATTATATTATTCTTACTTACTTTCAAGGATTCGGCAATTGCCTGTGATAATTGTTCTATAGATATAGATTAAATTATATTTAATGTATTAATACTTTCATTTTGAATTGAAGCTCGAATTGAATAGCTGCTTTTCCTCCTTGAAGGGCGAAGTTGAGGCACAGCCGGACCTCTGTTAAGGCCCGTATCGACAGTGCGAGGCATGTGCTGCGAATGCCTCAAGGTATAGTCTGTTCAAACAAAGAAGAGTCATACTCCAGTCTCAAGCTCGGTCAAAATTGGTTAAAATATTATTGATTTCGTCTCAAATTGAAGATCGAAATGTTTGTTATAATTGAGACCAGATCATTTATGTTTGAACCAATATTGACCGAGCTGGAGACTGGAGTAGGACCTGGAGACTGGAGACTCTTCTTTGCTTGACCAGGCTATACCTTGAGGCATTCGCAGCACATGCCTCGCACTGTCGATACGGGCCAGAGAGGTCCGGTTGCGCCTCAACTTCGCCCTTCAAGGATGAAAAGCAGCTATTCAATTCGAGCTTTTCAATATAATTCAATCACAAGAAATTAACAGAAGAAACAGTTCAATACATGACCATCAAAGAAAATCAATGCATAAGCATATCCTACTCTCCCTTATTTTGAGATATTGTAACTTGTAAATAATTATTCATGGAACGAAGCTCAGAATGAAATATGTAATACAATAAAATTTAAAATATGATTTAGTCCGTCCAAGCAAAGAAGACATCATGGCAAGTTGGGAAAATGACACTACAAGGTGGAACCTACTCGTAAAAACTCCCACCAATTTTTTTTTACAATAATAGTTTACAGAATACAATACACCTAATATTCAATACAGTCAACTACGCTATGATCAGATACAGTACAGTACCTCAAAATCCCATCTCGAATTTTACCGGGATGTGAATGTTACCCACAATTTCACATCTGGACAGGCCTCACCGAAGCCCACGACATTATTCCATCTAACACTTTACAGGACCCAATTCTGATTTCAGAATATATCCTGGTCACATAGAGAGAGGGAGGGGGGGGGTAAGTAGGCTCAAACCCCTCCAAATCAACTCCCTCCCCTACCGAAATCAACTTCTCCTCCACCACCTCCAACTCTTACTCCTCCTCCTCCTTCTCCTCCTCCTCCTCCTCCTCCTCTTCCTCCTCCTCCTCTCCAAACTTAGTCACTATATATACATGAACACGGACGGGCTGTAATCTTATTAAATTTACATATTAATCAACGGATTTTAATTATATCTCTTGCAACGTTTCTCCCCATCACCCCCAATTCTCTTGGTTTGAACCTTTGGACTTCTCCTCCTCTTCCTCCTCCTCCTCCTCTTCTTCCTCCTCCTCCTCCTCCTACTCCTCTATTGCCTACTCTTTCTACGCATCCCACTCCTCCTATTGCTTCTCCATCCTTCCCCTTTCATCATACTCATTATAATATTGCTCTTCATCAGCCATTCCACCCTTCTCTACTCATTTTTTTTCTTCTTCTTCTTCTTCTTCTTCTTCTTCTTCTTCTTCTTCTTCTTCTTCTTCTTCTTCTTCTTCTTCTTCTTCTTCTTCTTCTTCTTCTTCTTCTTCTTCTTCTTCTTCTTCTTCTTCCTCTCCTTCTTCTTTTCTACTTTTTTCTTCTTTTCTATGTCTCAACCTACTACTTCTTCTTCTTCTCTTTTCCTCTTTTCTACTTCTTAGTCTTCTTCTTCTTCTTTTTTCTTCCTTTCTATTTCTTAGTCTTCTTCTTCTATTTTCTCTCTTCCATTTTGCACTCCTTATTCTCCATTCTTGTTCTCTTATCCTCCTACTTTTATCCTCTCATCTATTTTACCTCAATTGCTCACATTATCTTCATTCATTAATCTGCTGTTATCATTTTGCTCTCTCCTTACATTCATAGTCAATAATTTTTTACTCATTATACTAGGTTTTATGTTGTACTAGTGCTCCTCTATATATTCTTAAATTATTGGTCCTACTCATCCTCCTCCCCCAACTCCTTCTCCTTTTCCTCCTCCTCCTCCTCCTGCTCCTCCTCATCTTCCTCCTCCTCCTCCTCCTCCTGCTCCTCCTCATCCTCCTTCTCCTCCTCCTCAAATACTTCTAATTCTAGTATTACACAATTTGGCAGTCCGCTCATTACATTTCACCAAGCTATATACTGCTGAATTGGCGCCCAACGTGGGGGACATTATTTGGGGGCGATTCTTCGGTGAAGGGGGGACCCTAGGATGTCCTGTGAGTGGGGAGGGGTGGCCTGAGAAGGGGGGAGGTGGAAGAAATTGTAGGACACATCACAGTAACTGAAGGGAGAGAAATTCAGCACCTCACTCTAACCCTTGCCGCTCCTTTTCTGAAGCCCGCTACCCCTTTTCCAATCCTGCCAGCCCTTGCAAGTCTCGGCTCTGACTGCGTCATTTACATTAATCCAATAATTGCATGGAGGTTTTCACTGTAATTAGCAATTCAAATGAGCTGAGTCTCTCTAACCCTTCCCCCTCTCTGAATTTCAACTCTTCCCCCCTAATTTCATCTCCCCCTACAAAACCCAGGCTGCTCCTTAACTCATTGCATCGTCCCTTCAAATTCGCTTCTCACTTCTACTGAACTCAACTGTTCTTGTCTTGTGCTTTAAATTTGTTGCTGTCTGTCTTTGTCGTTGTCCAGAACTTATCTGTCCTTGTCTTGTGCTTTAAATTTGTTGCTGTCTGTCTTTGTCATTGTCCAGAACTTATCTGTCCTTGTCTTGCGCTTCAAATTTGTTGCTGTCTATCTTTGTCATTGTCCATAAATTATCTGTCCTTGTCTTACACTGTCTGTCTTTGTCATTGTCCAGAACATATCTGTCCTTGTCTTACAATGCCTGTCTTTGTCGTTGTCCAGAACGTATCTGTCCTTGTCTTACACTGTCTGTCTTTGTCATTGTCCAGAACGTATCTGTCCTTGTCTTACACTGTCTGCCTTTGTCATTGTCCAAAACTTATCCATCCTGCTCTTCTGCTTTAAATTCGTTTCTGCATGTCATTGTCACTGTCCAGTTCCAATATGGACTTGACACCATCAAGCCTATGCTTTTTGTATGATATTTAGCTTTTTCTTAATAATGTTTTTGAAATAAAAAAAGACAATAGATGATTTACATCAGCTGTTAAAAGGTTATATCAGCAAGGAAACTGCTTAACCTTCTGGCAACATCTACAACACATTGTGAGTTACTTGATATCATACAATTCATTAGAACTAGTAGTTCTGTGAACAGTAGACCTCACAAAGTCACCCATGGATGAGGTATTATTCATGAAGGGAATACTTAGTTATGTTGACTTTCAAGTTCAAGTTTCATTAATTGCATATGTCATTGAATGCAATTAATAGTTCACCATGAATAATTTTCCATGAATAAAATTCTATAGTATGAATTTTCCTATGTTCAGAAGTATAAATGTATATAGTAATATTTTAGCATGGAAGTTATCCCTTTTCCTTTCATATTATTCTTAAAATGCAATATTTCAAGAAACCTTACATATACATTGACACACAATTTCAAAATGAAAATTCCTGTCAAATTTCATCAGAATCTATTGCTGTGTTTTGTCATAAATGCGGAACAAACAAACAAACATAAAGAGAAATGAAAAATCGTCATCTTGAATCTAGACCTCACTTACGTTTGGTCAATAATGCAATAACTGTGAATCTAATAATTAGACTTCAAATTATGAATAAATGAGCATATATTGTTGGACAATTTCTATACGTTTTCTAGATGTAGTTGAGGTGAGAAAGTATCAATTGAATTTCAGAATGTCAATCCAAGTTCAGAATAGTTACTTGTAATTTAGAAAAGATCAGATACAAATCAGAACAGTCAATTTTATTTGAGAAGATTTCAATATTGTAGTTCAGAATGATGAATTGTATTTCAGAAAGTATCACTCAGAATATTGAGAAGCTGTCATTATGAGAGTGAGGAACTATTCTGAACAAGATCAGCTGACTTTCTCATTTATAACTGAACTAAAATTTTCTTTCTCTGAATTACTTGTACAACTGACATCTCCTCAATTCCAGAAGAGGCTTTGTAAAATAAGAATTCACTACTCTGAATTACAATGGATATAATTTCAACTGACTGTTCTCAAATCCAAATTATACTTTCTACAATACAATTCAATATTCTGAACTACAATTGATACCTTCTCAAATTCAACTGACTTCTAAATTCAAAATGATACTTTCCAAAATACAATACACTATTCTTAACTACAACTGATATCTCCTCAAATAGAGACTTCTATCTTGATTTACATCTGATATCACCTAAATTTCAAGTGACTATTTTGATCTACAATTGACATGTTCTAAAATTGAATTGCTACTTTCTCAACTGCATCTGGAAGAGGTTTAAGTCAATACAATCCTACTGCCTTCAAATATCATTTGAGAAGAAGTATAAAGCAAAGAAGTAGAAGCAATATTGATTTGATCTCAAATTGTATATAAGAATGTTTCCTACAATTGATATCAAATTTATAATTTTTGAACCAATATTGACCGAGCTGAAGTCTTTTTCTCATCTTGCCAGAGTGTCTTCTTTGCTTGGGCAAACCATACCACCAAGTTAGAATCATACTGAGCCTTATCACAAGTTATAGAACCCACTGGAGGCTAGTGCCTATGAAACAGGTGAAGTGCTGTACAGTAAAAGATATGTGCACTTCACCTATTTTGTGGGTACAAGTGGACAGTGATAGAAGCTGGATTGAAATCCAATAAGTGCAGACATAGCTGGTCATGTATGGAGTAAGAGAAAGCTAGATGTGGGAAGGGAGGGGGTTGGAGAATGATCTGGATTTGAGAGAATAAAAAGAAAAATATAGCGGCAGCAAAACAAAAAACGCTACAAAAATTCAGCAAAGACTACGCATGACTAAAATATCGGCAACAACCAATTATTATTGACTGGTGGCAGGAGTGGGATTTTCCATTTTTTCATTCCGTTTTCTGTTTTCTGCACTTTTTCTCTCACATTCTACTTTGCAACGTGAATTCTTGTGGTGGATTTTTATTTCCCCTACTCTATTAACCCTCTCCCCTCCCAGCAAACCTTCATTCACCCCCCACAACTCCACTAATTTTGGAAAAGTCTCTCTTGCTCTCCACATACGGGAAATTCTTGTGGCTGATTTTTATTCCCTATTTTCTCCTCTTTCCCCATTTTTCTCCCTATATTCTCCCTTTTCCTCTCACTTTTTCCCTACTTATTCCAGTAGCATACACATACTCCCTTCTACCAGTCTGTCCAAGCAAAGAAGACCCTCTGGCAAGATGAGAGAATAACTCCAGATCGGTCCATATTGGTTCAAAAATTATCAATTTGATCTCAAATGGTAGAAAACATTCTGATCTACAGTTTAAGACCAAATCGATAATTTTTGAACCAATATTGACCAAGCTGTAGACAATCTCTCATCTTGACAGAGGGTCTTCTTTGCTTGGACAGACTATACTGGTGCGCTAACTTAATTCAACTGTCTACAATCGCTAACTATACCCCCAAAAATAAAAAAACTCGAAACATGGCTTCCCGAGTTTGGGGGGGGGGTGGTTAGGCGTTCTTACCCCACCCCTCCCTTTGAACAGTGACCAATAAATAATCGGACAACCATATCTGCATATACTCCTTTCCTCCCCTTCCTATTTACCCTCCTCCTCCTCCTCCTACTCCTCCTACTCCTCCTCCTCCTACTCCTCCTCTTCCTCCTCCTCATCCTCCCTCTCCTCCTCCTCTTCCTCCTCCTCTTCTCATCTTCCTTCTCGTCGCCAATCACATGTGAGCTGAAAAACTTGGACCGGCAAAAAAAGCGGAATAAAAATTTGAGTTCCACCCTGTACGGTTTTTTCAGTTCTATCCTTTTATCTCTGTGTTGGTGTGTATGTGTGGTTCAGTATTAGAACTTACTACTGAATATATCTATAGCTGTTGTACTCTTTTGCTCTGAATTTGTTTCTCTTTTTGATCTGTATTATTTCTCTGTCTGACTATCACACACACAAACACTCTCTCTCTCTCTCTCAATCTCTATTCATCTTTCTATCAATTTCTCATGTGATTTCTTCATTTTCCAATGTTATCTATAACTTTACCACTCCTTAACTCTGAATTATGTCTAACTTCTACTCTCTTAATTCTTATATTGACTCTCTTAACTCGTATTAACTCTCTTAACTTTCTTATCTTTAACTCTTTAACTCTCTTAATTCGTATTTTACTGTTCTTGGAATGGATTCAATCCAAAACCATATACTTGTATTAACTTTCCTCTAAATTCAACTCCTTTAATAAAGGGTGTTTGAAAAGGATTTCATCCAATAAGCCTAACATCAAGTAGAAAAAAGGTTCCATAAAAAATATAATAGAATATATATACATACAGTTCCCAAAAATGCTTTGTTACCAAGATAACAATGGAGAGAATTGACATTTTAAAATTCTATAATAATTCATAATTTACAAAGGCTAAATGCAGGTCAAAAATGTTCATTTTCGAATTTCTAATATAAAATTATATGAGAAATCTAATGAGACCAGATTGAACTTTGTAACTTGAACGGTCTTTGAAATAATCGAGAAAATATGCAAAAATAATCATTTCTCAAAAATTGAGGGTTATAACTGGATATTAAATTTTAATCAATAGGATTTGTAGAGGATTGAATAATTCAGAAAAAGAACTTCAATAACCGTGATTCTGTAATACTTACCCAAATCTATGAGTCTCATACACATGAGGTATTTAGTTTACTTTTTCTCATTTTGATAGCAATTTTCGAGATCTGTGTAAATCTTACAGAATCTTGGTCATTCAAAAATTTTCTTCAGACTACGAAAATCTATACAAATGGAGAGCATAAATAGTTTTGATACTATGTTCAAGCATACTAATATTAATGGGTACTAGCGGGCAGGCTCGCTTCGCTTGCCATCTCCGCCTAGCCTGGGGGCTCCGCCCCCTGGACCCCCGACAGTATAGGCAGTGTAAGTGAGTCAAACAGGCTCGTTTAGATTTCTACACTTTATCTGGACCTCTTTATCCAATTTCAACATTTTCTGCCAATTTGTTCTAGAAAAATCTAAGAAAAACTCCAAAATTACAAAAAAATAGTAAAACGCGTATAATAGTATAAGTTATACCTTGGGAATTATATTGGACATGGTTTAATACTTTATTCAATATCTTCCAAATAAGTTCATCTATAATCTCGCTGAATAATTGAATTGACAGTTAGGATTGGTCGTATCTAGGCGGAAGATATGCAACCCGCAACACATCTACAATTTTGAAAACCTGATGACTGGCGCAATCTTGAACGGATAGCAAAAATATTTTAACACAAAATTTCTAGACCTCATTTGAACCTGCCCACCAAATATCAACATTTCTACCGATTGGTTCTCGAAAAAATGAGGAAAACGCCGAAAAACAAAAATATTTGGCGTATCCTTGAAAAGTTCCTAAAATCCGTTCTTAGCGCGCGTCTAAACGTCCAACTGAACATGCCTGCCAAATTTGAACGCATTCGGTTCAGTGGATTTTTAGTTCTGGTGATGAATGAATGAATCAGTCAGTGCCATTTCGCTTTTATAGATATAGATTAGAAACTTACATTTGTGCGATTCGATTGTAAATACTGTTCTCCACCCACCTGTAAAATAAAAAAATGGATTATTTTATGACAAATAATTATCAAGAAATAAAAATACAAGTAAACAAATTTCGAATACATTGATAAACGAATGTTCAATAACTTAATCATGAATTATTTAATTATCATGAATGAATTTAATCTATCATGATTTAATTTTATCATGAATGAATAAATGAATTATCATTTAATCATGAATGATTAAATTATAAATCGGTTAAAAGTGGACTCGCTCCCCATTCTTCTCACCTTTCATTTTGCTCGCTTTTCTTTATGTATTTCTTTCTTCCTTACATTTTCTTTCTCAATGTCTCACCCCTTCCCATTTCTTCCTCTCTCTACCTGCCTATTACATGGGAAACCATAGTTGTCAAGGTATAGTCTGTCCAAGCAAAGAAGAGCCTCTGGCAAGATGAGAAAATGACTCCAGCTCGGTCAATATTGGTTTAAAAATTATTGATTTGGTTTCAATAGTAGAAAACATTCTGATCTACAATTTGAGACTAAATCAATAATTTTTGAACAAATATTTACCGAGCTGGAGTCATTTTCTCAGCTTGCCAGAGGCTCTTCTTCGCTTGAACTGACTATATTACTTCTTCTCTCTTTTCTTTTCAGCTCACCCAGCCAACTCTTTTTTTTGTTTAAAGTGTCATTGTTATTGTATATTTGTTTTTCGAAATTTATTTGTACTCATTTTGTTCTTTTTTGTGTTTTAATAAATTGGAATTAGAATCAACAAGTTTCATTCCATGGATTGCTTAAAAATAATAATTAAAAAATTATTGATTTGGTCTCAATCGTTGGAAACTTTCTGATCTTCATTTTGAGACCAAATCAATAATTTTCGAACCAATATTAACCGAGCTGGAGTAATTTTCTCATTTTGCCAAAGGGTCTTCTTTAATTGGACAGACTATACAAGAGTCCATCAGATTTGTTACATGCAACAATATAAAATTTTTCAATTCCATTGTTCATTATAGCCTATATTAATATGTTACAATACTAAGTAAAATACTATACCCTATTCACGATCACTTGAGACGAAATAAAGAAACTTTTTGCATGTACAGGTAGCTATTTTTGTTTGAGCTTGAGGGAAAGCCAAGAACTGTGATTGACTACAGCTGTTCGACTGCTGCCGACCGTCGTATGAAGTAATACCTCCCTTTACCCGCACACACGCGCAAAAAATTTGTTCATTTCGTCTCAAGTGATCGTGAATAGGGTATAGAATATTCTATTATTTATTTCTTGTTATTATTTTTGCTATTTTACTGTATGAAATAGATGTATGAACTCTATTATTGTGAAGGGTTGTGTGGTAGAGAGGACCTAGAGTCCTAACTCCGCCCTAATAAAGGCAATTATTCAATTCAATCTCAATCTCTCTCTCTACGTCACTCTCTCTTTATCTCTCTCTCACTCTCTCTATATCTCTCTCTTACTTTCTCTGTCCCCCTCTCCGTCTCTTCACCAATCCCAAACTCAATCCACATTAATTTTACCAACGACAAATTTTTTTTCGCTGACAATCTTTTTCCCCATCCGTTCGAGCTTCATCTGCAAACGCTAAGCTCGACTGTCACATCGGAGCTGCGGAAAAAACGGAAAAATAAAGCAGGAAAAACGCAGAAAAAAAGCGGAAAAAGTAGAAAAAAGCTGAAAAAATAAATAAACCACTGGCTATGTTGTCATACATGTATGATTAGCGGAGGACCAATGAGCGTTCAGATATTGGACGAAATCAATACTCTCTTCTTGCTTAACGTTTCAATGCTTTATTTTTCGGTTTGGAAAATTGAAGCAGTTTGTGATGTGCAATGTGCATATATTTTGATCAACCAAAGAAAACATTCTGGCAAGATGAAAAAATGACTCCAGCTCGGTCAATACTGGTTCAAATTGGAGAATGTTGTCTCAAATCGTAGAAAACTTTCTAATATACAGAATCAGATTTTGTCTGTTAATTGTAAGTTCAAAGAACAGTCGAAATTTGATATCTTGTGAAATTTGAATAGCTATTGAGCATACGGACCCTAAGTAGTTGAGAATATATATCAATATTGTTGTAGTTCTGTAAAAAAAATGTAGTTTTGAAAATGTCAGTTGTGATAGATTCTCATTTTCATATTATACAGGGTGTTTCAGGAGGAATGTGCAATACTTCTCAGGCTGATTTCTTACACCAAGTAGACAGAAAAGTTCCATGGGACCAACCCCCAAAAACGCTTTGTTACCGAGATAACAATGGCGGAAAATTGAGATTTTTCAATAATATATTAATTTTTCTAATTTTTTAGAGGCTTTAGTGAGGTTCTAAAATAATCAATTCCTTTGTAAAATTAACTGGGGAATTCAATGGAACCAGTTTCAAGTATGTAACTTCAACGGTTATTGAGATAATTGGGAAAAATATGCTAGAAAACGCCATTTTTCATCAATAAGGGTTATAACTGGATAAGGAATCATAAATTTGTATTTTTATTAATGGAAGTTGAAGAGAGTCGGATTAAAGAAAAGTTAGATGGCAGCGATTGTGTAAATCTTACCCAAATCTCAGAAATAGCGATCAAAAAACGCAAAATTCGACAAAACATAGAACAAGACAGTGATAAATTTGTGTTTAGTAGCGATTTTGTGATTTTTGATTGCTATTACTGAGATTTGGGTAAGATTTACACAATCGTCGCCATTCGACTTTCTCTTCAGAATCCGACTCTCTTCAATTTTCATCAATAATAAAAATATAAATTTATGAATCCTTATCAGTTATAACCCTTATTGAAAAAATGGCGTTTCTTAGCATATTTTTCCAATTATCTCAATAACCGTTGAAGTACAAACTTGGAACTGGTTCAGAATTCCTAAGCTAATTCTACATAGAAATTGATTATTTTAGAAAAAGCAAAAAATTAGAAAAATTAACCGAATGCGTTCAAATTTTTACATGTTCAGTTGGACCTCTAGACGCCTACTAAGAAATGGTTTTTGAAACTTCCCAAGGGTACGCCAAATATTTGTGTTTTTCCATAGTTTTTTGGCATTTTCTTAATTTTTTCAAAAACCAATCGGTAGAAAATGTTTATTTCTAGTAAGTGATATGGGCGAAGTTGAGACACAAGAGCACCCTCTTCCACTTAACCCACAATCGTGGAAAACATTCTGATGTACAGAATCACGTTTTGTTTGTTCTGTTCGTTCAACAACAATTGAAATTTGCATTAAGTTTAACAAAACGCAGTTTCAACTTTATTTGAGCAAACTATTTACAGTTTGAACCAAGTTTAATGTTGATGGCCCGTATCCACAAATAAAACTCTTGAACAAATATAGAAGACCAAGCTGAAGCAATTCTCCCATCTTGCCAGAGTCTCTTCTTTGCATGGACATACTACATCAAAGCTTTCTTCGATATTAAAGGAAGCTATGAAAAAACTCTTAAAATCCACTATTCTGAACTGCAATGATAAAATAAAATTAAATAAAAATAGAAATAAAAATAAAAATAATAAAAATTTTATTAAATTAAATAAAAAAAAAATAAAAATTAAATAAAAAATTCCTCTAAAATAAAATTGAATGTTCTGATTAACTTGTGAACTGTTCTAAAAAGTTATTTTAATACAAAATTGTTAAAGAAATTTTTTCCTTATACCCTACTTCATTTGTAATATGTTCGACTATTAGATTTTTTCAAATTTAGCAATTTTTATAAAATATTCTAGTTTTGCCACTGTTTCGGAAACCTATTATATTTGTAAATACTGTATTTAAATTCAATAATTTGAATTAGACGTTATTTTTAGTTTGTATTCCTGGCCACGGTTTGTCTCTTGAGTGAGAATCTATGAAATATTAATATTAAAAAAATAAATATTAATATTATATATATATATTTATATATGTACAGTTTCTTGTTAACACGATAACTCCCGAAGGGCTTGTCGGAGAGCGACCAAATTTTGCACAAAAATCATTAGTGTTAATATCTCGGTCAAGTTCGTTAACCAGCCAAATTGGTCCAAGGGTAGGGGTGAAATTAGGGGATGAAAAGTTTGAAAAATCACTACAAATCGACAAATAACGTGATCGTTTTGAAAATTGGTGGGTATAATACCCTTATTATTCCCTACAATTTGAGCCATCAACGAGAAAAAATCCAATCAAAAATGGCAGAGAAAATTGCGAATAACACAATGCCAAAAATTGTGTTTTTCGAAAACGGCGCCTTTGAATTCATACCCTGAATAGCTCATTATAAGTCATATGATTTGAGCCATCATAGAATTGCATTTGAAATGCACTCTTTCCGACCGCCAGCTGCCGGAGCGAATTTTTTAGTTTGTATTCCTGCCCACGGTTTGTCTCTTGAGTGAGAATCTATGAAATATTCATTTATTTTTCCCCATACAGGTATTTTACCTTGGGCTTTATTTGCTCCAATGATCTTTCATGCATTAGGCTATATGATTTTGTATTATATTATTTTGTATCCTGTACTGTATATATTTTATGTATGTTATATTATTTTGGACAAATAAAGAAAATTTCAATAAAAAAAACAAGTTAATATCCTGTGATTGACATGTTTACAAGAATGAAAAATTCCAAAGAAAGTGAATTAAAAATTCTTCAGCTAATTCTGGAAAAGTATTAGATGAACTGAACGATGTTCAGATCATTGTTCATTACTGGAACTTACTATACGCTATATTATTACTTACTATACTTACTGAACTTACTTACTATACTATTACTGGACGCTGTATATTGACTATATCCGATTGAAAAGTCTCGTTTTCAAAAAAACCCCACCTCAAAAATTGACTGGAACTTTTTTGAATGAAGGGTTAGTAGAGGGGTGGGTTTTGGGGGGGCAACGAGATGGATCTACATTTTTTATGACTATTATTCCCGAAAGGAATTAAAAATAAAAATGACAAAGGGGCCGTTGACTCTGGACATGGTAGGCTCTCTGAGGGGGTCTTTCGATCTAGCGTTTTTTTCGCTGTTTTTTCATTTTTGAAAAATCAGGGGTAAGGGTTGATGGGTACTGAGTTTGTTAAGGGTTCATGTGTGAAAAAAGGGGAGAGAGTGGGGGGAGGAGGAGGATGAGGAGGAGGAGGAGGAGGAGGAGGAGGAGGAGTAGGAGGAGGAAGAGGAGGAGGAGGAGAAGGAGGAGGAGGAGTAAGAGGAGGAGGAGGAGGAGAAAGAGAGAAGGAGGAAGAGGAAGAGGAAGAGGAGGGAGGAGGAGGAGGAGGAGGAGGAGGAGAGGAGGAGAAGGAGGAGGAGGAGGAAGAGGAGAAAGTGAAGGAGTAGGGGGAAAAGAGGAGTGAAAGGAGAAGAAGGAGGAGAAAGAAGGAGGAGAAGGAGGAGAAGGAGGAGAAGGAGGAGGAGGAGGACGAGGAGGACGAGGAAGTTGAGGAGGAGGAGGAGGATAGAGAGGATAATTTATTTTTGAGGAAAAATGGATACGACAAAGACATGGATAAAAATGAGGAAAAGAAAGGAAAAAAAGAAGAAGATGAGTACCGTAGTAAGAAGAAGAAGAAGAAGAAGAATGATAAGAAGACGAATTAATGTGAGAAGAAAAAGGAGGAGAAAAGAAAGAGAAGAAAAGAGAAGAGAAAGAAGGAGAAATAGGAGGAATATGAGAAAAAGGAGAGGGGAAGATAGAAATAGAAGGAAGAAGAGATAAAGGGAAGATAAATGAGTATGATGATGAAGAGGGGGAATATCAAAAGGAAGAGGATGAAAATTTTGAGGAGGAAAATGAAGAGTAGAAGAAGGAGAAAGAGGAGAAAAAGACAGAGGATGTACTGGGGAGGAGGAAGAGGAAGATGAGAAGGGGGAGTAGGTGGAGAATGAGAAGGAGGAGGAGAAGGAGGAGGAAGAGGAGGAGGAAGAGGAGGAGAAGGAGGAGGAGAAGGAGAAAGAGGAGGAGGAGGAGAAGAGAATAAGTGAGAGTACATCACTGCTTTGTTGTAAAAAATATTGGCACATAAAAAACACGGTAGGGTGAATTTAGATGGTACAGGTGACTGAAGGTTACTCGTAATTCTCCCCTGTTTTATTCTCTTTGTTAAACCATCTCTTTCTCTCATTTCCCACCTGTACTTCTCTCTCTCTCTCCTTTTTCTCTCTTCCACCTCTTTCTATTCCATTCTTTATAACTTGTTCACCTTCGTCAATCAATTTCTCGATCATCCACTAGATTTTCTCCATAACCCCTACTGACCAACTAAATTAATATGCTTCTACTTCTAGGTTTCATAAAATTTTGTGACCCCAGAAATTTATTTTTCTCTTTGTCTTTCTTCCTCAATCCCTATTCTCCACACACTTAAACTTCCGATCTCTATCACCTATAGTCTGTCCAATTATTTTTTTGAATTTTCGGAGTTTTTCTTAGATTTTTCTAGAACAAATTGGCAGAAAATGTTGCAATTAGGTAAACAGGTCCAGATTAGGAGTAGAAATGCTGTGCTCAATAAATTTCAAACCCCTACTGAACGGAATTTGCAGGCGAGCGAAGCGAGCCTGTTTGTCTCAGCTGACACTGACAGAGGTTTTACAGGCGAGCGAAGCGAGCCTGTTTGTCTTACTTACACTGCCTACACTGTCGGGGGTCCAGGGGGCGAAGCCATCTGGTCAGGCGGAGAAGGCGAGCAAAGCGAGCCTGCCGGCTAGTACATCGTATGAATGATATGACGTCATACTGTTTTTTGAGGTTATGTTAGTCATATTTAAGAATTTTAAGATGGGAGTTGAACACTATTCAGATCATCTAGCCTACCAACCACCGACAGTGCGGCCCTAGCCTTAATATAATGATTGATTTATTATAGTGACGGGTGATGTAGTATGCAGAGCTCTTTCTTCAATATTGAATTTTGCAATATTCACATCAATGTTATAAAATAATATGATACACAAACAATGAATATTTGAAACATAATATAGCCTGGATCTGAGCATGACAAGAAAATTCTTCAGTTAACTTATAACTGAAATTCGACAGAAGACGTAAAGTAAAAAGATAGCTGTTAAAAATTCATTAATATTCTAAAAAGATGAAGGAACAGGAGCTTATTGTTGAAAAGTTGTAAATGAAGTAGATTATGAAGAGGTTTCGGAAAAAAGAAGAAGAAGGAGAAGATGAAGAAGGAGAAGAAGAAGAAGAAGAAGAAGAAGAAGAAGAAGAAGAAGAAGAAGAAGAAGAAGAAGAAGAAGAAGAAGAAGAAGAAGAAGAAGAGAAGAAGAAGAAGAAGAAGAAGAAGAAGAAGAAGAAGAAGAAGAAGAAGAAGAAGAAGAAGAAGAAGAAGAAGAAGAAGAAGAAGAAGAAGAAGAAGAAGAAGAAGAAGAAGAAGAAGAAGAAGAAGAAGAAGAAGAAGAAGAAGAAGAAGAAGAAGAAGAAGAAGAAGAAGAAGAAGAAGAAGAAGAAGAAGAAGAAGAAGAAGAAGAAGAAGAAGAAAGGAAAGAAGAAGAAAAAGAAGAAGAAGAAGAAGAAGAGAAGAAGAAGAAGAAGAAGAAGAAAGAAGAAGAAGAACAAGAAGAAGAAGAAGAAGA